>JASDQU010882765.1:6659-21497 GCA_032191745.1 Picea mariana
GAATCGGGGTATCCGGAGACAAGAGTCTCCTGCACAAGGGAGTCGCGAAACGCGATACTCCGATACAATCCGGACCGTCCATTAACAGAGACGCGTGGTGAGAGATCCGAGGGAGTCGGAGTTCGGCATATCGGGGTTTTTGAATACATAGAACTCTCGCCACCCGGAATCACGATCCGCGATTTACCGATAGGATCTGAGTCGTCCATCTGAAGGACAGGTGTCGGAGATTAAGACGCTATCAGAGTTTGACGCATCGGAAAATCATAGTTCTCGAGGCCATGAGAACCAAGACCTTATAAGTCCCGAAACCCCAAGAATCAATCCGGGCCGTTCGTCCATGAGGATAGGTGGCAAAGGATCGGGTGCCTTCAGAGTGTTGTTCATCGGAGTTTCGATGGTAAGGAAATTGTGCATCAGGAAATCGTGACCCGCGATTTCCCGATGAGATCTGAGCCGTTCTTGACGAGGACACGTGTCAGAAGATCCCGAGGGTTCGGGGTTCGGCAATTTGGGACTCTCGATGACAAGAAACTCACGACGGGAGAAATCGCGAAATCCCGAAACGCGACGGTCCCCTAGTTATAGCACTCTAGTGGAGGACAGGTGTCACTCCAGTGGAGGACAGGTGAGTTCACGCCAGGTGGCATCGGGGATCGGGGAATCGGAATATGCGAAGGCATGTGCATCGCGACATCATAAACCCTGAAATCTCGATGGGTAGTTATAGAGTGGTGGACATATGGTAGAAGGTCACATGAGAACGGATCTATCCTAGAGAGCCAATGCGCTAAGAGCACATCGGGGATCGGAGGATCAGGAGTTCCGAGCACATGTGCACCTCGACACCACAAACTCCGAAACCCCGACGAGAAGTTGTCGGATGGTCATATAGAAACCGGTCATGTGGATCCAAGGCTTAGCTAAGTGGGGCTGAGGCAACCAAGGAGTGAATAAGAGATCGGCGATCGATGATTGCAGTTGTCAAGACATCATGGGTGTCAAAACCCCGATAGAAGCAACCCCGAATCCCGACATTAAACCAGGGATTCGACATTTTGCTAATATAGGCCTCTAGGGATTTCACAATTGTGGGAGATTAACCCAAAATTTTTAAATTATGATAGTGGATGTGTTACACCAAGTCTATTACAGAGTTAAAATAATATTTGGATGATGAAATCGATGAGGGATTTTGGTTGAGGTATGTTACAGATAGAGGTTGTATAATAGTGAGGTTGTGGCACATGGTTTGATNGTCAAAACCCCGATAGAAGCAACCCCGAATCCCGACATTAAACCAGGGATTCGACATTTTGCTAATATAGGCCTCTGGGGATTTCACAATTGTGGGAGATTAACCCAAAATTTTTAAATTATGATAGTGGATGTGTTACACCAAGTCTATTACAGAGTTAAAATAATATTTGGATGATGAAATCGATGAGGGATTTTGGTTGAGGTATGTTACAGATAGAGGTTGTATAACAGTGAGGTTGTGGCACATGGTTTGATGTAATGGTTTGTGGTATTTGGTTATGGATAGTGTGATGCATTGATAGAGAACTTTTGATGGTTATATTGGTATATTTATTTGGTATATGGGTGAGGTACATGTTGAGTACATGGTTGAGACAAGTAGTTGATGAGTTGGCACACAAATGAGGTGTATAGCTGATGATGTTGGTACATCTTAATGAGTCATAGTTTATGTGTTTTTGATGCATGATTGATACATATTTGGTGTATAGTTGATGCGCTCGTTTATGGTACAGGTTGAGATACAGATTGGTGCATGGTTGATGCACTTATTTATGGTACAGGATGATTATAGGTTCAGGTACAGGTTGGTGCATGGTTGATGCACTTGTTTATGGTACAGATGGATTACAGGTTGTTTGGTACAGGTTGGTGCATGGTTGATGCAATTGTTTATGGTACAGGTTGATTATAGGTTGATTGGTACAGGTTTACAATAGTATATATCACAATGATAGTGTGACAATGGTTCCATCATGCTACTTTTATTTCAAGGCAGTTGGATGGGGCAAGGACATGTGGTTGTAGCCACCTTCAGGTTGTAGTTAGAGAACATAGGGGGTTGTATCCTCCTTCTAGTTGTAGCCAAAGAATTGGGGAGTTGGAGCTTCCTTCAAGTTCTAGCCTGAGAAACTAGGGGGTTGGAGCCTCCTTCTAGTTGTATTTGGAAAACAAAGGAATTTGGTGCTTCCAATGAATGTAATTCTTAAATACATATAAGAAAAATAATTATGTGATTTTCTCCCGCATTGGGTTTCCACATAAAAACACTGGTGTACTGTGTATGTGTATGATTTTTTATTTTTTCATTTTTTATTTACTCCGCAACTATGATAATGATACATTGATATAACACATGCATTTTGTGGTTAAAAAGGATTAGATTTATCTATTATTGATTCACCCCCCTCTCAAAAATCCAACAATTGGTATCAGAGAAGGTTCCTTCAAAAATCAGTTTAACCACTAAAATGTAGATCATGGAGAGAAACAACATGTATAAAAATGGAATTCCATAGTTTGATGGAAACAAGTATGCATTTTGGAGTAGAAGGATGAAAACATATATACTATTGGAAATATTAAGATAATTGAGAGGGGGGGGGTTAATTAGTTGTTGCTGTGCTTAAAAAATTTTATGCCTGTTATCCCCGAAATCTAGGGATAACTAGGAGATCATGTCTCAAGGCCCACAGGTCCTAGACATGATGTACCGAGAGCAGGATTGACCTGAGCATGGCCCTGGAGGGCCCATCCTTCTTCTTCTTCGCTAGACTTTTCTTGTCAGCAGCAGCAGCTTCCATCACCATCGGCTTGGACTTGCATCGGAGAGGACTCTTGCTCCATGAGGTAATTGGTCCAAGGTATCATGGTATGTGTCATTTTTTATCATTATAACCTTCTTATATATGCATTAGGTTCCTTTATTTTCTGATGACTTATTGGATCTTACACTAGTCCACTTGACCATTGTTGGGGTGATTGATGGGGTAATTTAACAAGCTTGTATTCATGGGTTTTGGTTAGCCACCAAAGGGGATTTACAGAGCCATCGTTCCACTCCCACCATTTTATCATTTTACATATTATCTCTGGCACATCTATCCCATTCCCCTAGTCCGACCATTAGGATAACCTTTTGAGGGTTACACTTTGTCTTGTGGGAAGAAGGGGCTAATGGCCCAAGGGGTAAAAGCAACTGGTAAAAGATAAAATCCATAATAAATGAAACCTAGAGATGCTTCGCCCAGGGGATCCCCGAAAAGGCAGTAAAATGCCTCTCGATAAGAAACTAAAGGGACCCTAAGAAAAATAATAAAAAACAAGACCTAACCAAGAGGATGGGAGGTATCATCACGAGCCGGCCCATTATGTTCATAGGTATCCAACAGTATGACATTTCCATTATCTGGTCACCACGCCAGGGTAGTGACCTTTGGTTGCATGGCCAAGGGAAAGGGGGTCTCATCACGAGCCAGCCTTATCATCTCTGCGAAGATACCAGTGGGTAACACTGTCAGCTCTGGTCACCACGCCAAGGCAGTGTCCTCTGGTCAGACCTTGAAATAAAAAAGAAAGAAAAGTAATAAAAGAAAAATGAAGGCAATAAGGGGCTTGGAAAAAATGCATTCATGACGGGTACAACTCGCCTCCTACAAAGGCACCCACAGACAACACCCTCCCTTGGTCTTACTATGATTGGACATCCCTAGACCATATCACCTCATAAAACATGGCTTGAATGATCCTCTGAGGAAACTTTCCTTCTCTTGTGGGTATTAGCCCAATAGGTTATTCTTTTGGTTTCTTCATCTTTGTATGGTAGATATGTGTAATGTCTTTGATCTTTTAGATGATATGTTAGGGATTTCATGCATATATTTGATAAATTTAATGATGAAATGTGATTAACATTGCTATGATCCCAAGGACTGATGAGCCCATGGAGGGCGTATGCTTTGATGTGCAGGACCATACCCGGCGGACAGGTACCAGTGGACCGGTACACATGGGAATATGATTAGTTCGGACCTCCATGGGGCTGAAGAGCCCATCAAATGGTTGCTGGGATGGTAGAAGTAGGACAACGTGGCAATGAGCATTTGCACAAAGAAGATAGAAGGACGTTCCACCAAGACATCATAGCATAGACCGGCCTAGGGGGGATCACCCACTGCAGATGACACGATTTCTTTTGATGGACAGGACGTCACCTGAGGCAGTTAGACATTTTCTGGAGCGTGTGGCAGTGTGCTAGGATCATTTGGCACAAGTAGAAACTTGGAGAAGCCCTAGAGGGGCCAACGTTCTACTTCCTGGATGTTGATCTTGCCCCAAAAGGGCCAATGTCTCCCTCAGAGGGGCCTGACGTCTCCCTTTTGAGTTCATATTGTGACATTTTTAGCATTTAATGTGATAAACAGTGTAATATTATTAGTCAGCCTTGTCGGCTATTTTAAATGACCTATTTTCTAATTAAAGGTCATTAGGATGATATAAAGAGAGGACGTTGCCTCTCATTTTGACATAACACAACTCACTCTCTTGTGAGAGAATCAGTTTTAGTCTTTTACTTTGGTATTTTTCTCTTGGAAGGGAGGCGCTACTCTTGTGGAGGATCATCTTTGGCATGTTTATGGTGTTTTCTATCATTGGAAGGTTTACAACTAGGGTTTGATAAGCTCTTCATTTATTTGTAAGTGTATTTGTCATGCAAAACTTATTAAATGAATGGTTGTAGGTTAAATCTCTTGCATTTATGGTTACATTATTATTATTTTTCTTAATCATTGAAACCCTAGGTAGCAATCACACAAGTAGGTCCTTGCTATATGTCCCCATGGTAGAAGACTTGTTTTAGCCATTGATTAAGGAGGATATAGCCTAGCCGTTGCTACACTAGTTCTCCTTTTTCTGAGTTAGTTTTTGAACATAGGTTGAAGAAAGAAGACGTCCTAGGCCTAATTGAGTTTACACCTAGGGTTTTGACTTTTAGGGTTTGAAAGGCCTTGTCTTTGCAACATTTTTCATCCCTAGATTTATGTTTTGAAGCTAGCCATTTTTGCCAAGGATTTTTAAGCAAAGAGGGAGGAGCATGAGGCCTTGCTGAAGCAACACCGGAATGAGCCTCCTCCCCTTAGGGTTTTGACTTTGTGGCCCTGCCATTGCAACACTAGAAAGCCTAACTCTCTTGTCCTTGAATTTAGATTCTCCCAAGACCTAGCACTTGCTCCTTGACTCCATTATACCCTAAGGAACTAGTTTAATTATCCAACGTTGAGCCTTTTTGTGCCAAAACAACACTCTCAAACCTCTTAAATCTGAAACCCTACTAACCCTAACATGTCACTAACCCTAATTTGATGATGACATCATGCCTAGTTTAAGCTCTTGGCTGTTATAAAAAGTTGCGACTATGTCATCTAATGATAGACATTGATGTGTAGATAAATTTCATTGGTCTATTTTGCAAAATGTCCACCTCATTGTCTACCAAACTAACCCTAGAATCAGGCTGACGTCACCTCTAGTATAGTGACATAGCAACCTTTGTATGTGAGCATTTAAATGATATTTAATGTGTTGTGTTAATTCAAGGATTGATTTTATACATTGAATGCTATATCATTTTCAGTGTTATTGAGAAGTAAGCCATAGTCATTTTTTGAAATCATTGACTTCGTCAATAATTACTGCTATCTATGCTCATGTGTATCAAATATTGATAGTCATTGACTATTGAAGCATTAACCACTATTTGCATGTATTAGTTTTATTGTTGCTTTGTCTCGCAAATAGGTGCTTCTACTATGGTACTTCTTCATTCTTGACTATTTTCTTGGCATTAATCTGTGAAGAGAAAACTCATCTTGACCCTTTGATCCTTAGCCCTTTCAAAACCCGAGATTACTAGGAATGTCTCCCTTGGGATTGGCCACCCTAAATAGAAAGAACCCCCCATTGAGGTGACAGTGGGTGGGGAAGCTCCTGTTATGCCAGTTTGATCTTCACCTTCCAGCTACTTGACTTATACTACAAACTAAGCGATAACATTTTGGCACCATTGCGGGGGAACACTGAGTCAATCTTCCTCAAATGAAAAACCTTTGGTAAGCCTTGCCTCAAAGACCTTTCTTTTACAAGCTTACCTGGTGAATCCACTACAAATTTTTCCCCTATTCTTTGGTAGTTTCACGAAAACTATCTGGCGACTCCACAAACCAAAAGGAGGTTCAATAACCCTCCTCTAGCTTTCAGAAGGAAGCCTCCTACGAATTCACCTATTGTCAAGTCACTTTTTGGAAAGAGAATTCCTTTAAACATGTCTACTTCTCAGACCGATACTACAAACCCAGTCAACAATCAGAGACAATGGTCATCTACCTTGTTCAAGCCTTTAGACATGTTAGCCATACCTATTTACCCTAGGCAAATGCCACCTAAATATGAGAAGTGGTTGCCTAAGTTTACCGACACTGATGCTACTAGTGCCGAAGAGCATATGAGTAACTTTTGGGCATTCTTTCAGCTTCACCCCATTAGTGATGATGCTGAAGACTTGGTCATGAAGCTCTTCTCTGCTACCCTTTATGATGTTGGAAGACATTGGTATCTTGGCCTGCCTGATGGAAGCATTAAGACCATGGATAGACTTGAAGAAATCTTCCTCAGAAGGTGGAGCATCAAGGAAGACTCGAAGATGTTGTTCACTCGATTGAATGGCATTGCAAGACATGAGAATGAATCCATTCGGGAGTTTCATACCAGATTCAAAGACTTGCTCCAACACACTCCCCCAAGACATCATCCGAAAGACAATTATCTTGTTCATATTTATACTAGATCTTTCAATGGCCAATTAGGGTATCTCCTCAGAGAAAAAGACCCTTAATCCATTCAAGAAGCCCAAGATCTTGCAACAAAAATTGAAGGAAATCTTCTTTCGTCCAAGATTGAGCCTTTTGCCAACCCTAGGGGGGAAAGTGGACATCAAGCAGAAAACAGTACACAATGCTGAGCCCGCTTCGGACCTTTACATCAGTATCAGTAAGCTACAAGATTTAGTAGATAGCATCATGAATAATTAATAGGAAATGATGAACCGAATTGTGAGACTTGAAAAGTCCCAAACCCAGGCACCTAGACCTCCATTCAAGGGGCTATTCCAAAAAGGGAATCAAAATTACAAACTGAAGAATGAAAATGAAGTCCCAAATACTCTGGCCTCTGCAAATGCTGTTGATGAAAATCCGTGGCGTCTGGAGTGCAGTGAAGCACATTGGGAGAACGAGTGTCCTTATAATGCCAACCAGCAACAAGTCAACAACTTTGACTGCTTCTCAGACTTCCCTCAGATAAACATCACTGACGAAGAACATAAACAAGCCCTGAAGGAAGTAGCCTGAGCATCAAGGTTATCCATAATCAACAACTTGGATCAAGAATCACGTGAGAAGCTAAAAAAGCAAGAAGTCCAAGTGTATCGAAGAAGGAACCCAAGCCAACCTACAAGTGATCAGTCAAAATCTTCTGAAGTTCCTCCCCCTAAAAATCCCAAAGCTGACAAGATTACCCTTGATTTTGACCTTGAAGGAGCTTTGTCGAAAATGCATGTGAATGTTCCTCTAAAAGAAGTCATTAAGATCCCTTCTATTAAATAATGTTTCAATAACTTCTTTTCAGGGACGGTTGAGCCTGTGGATCCCCCAATTATGCTATAAGCTAATCATTTCAGAATCCACTATGGTGAAAATCCTTCGTTCTTCATGACTCTTATGATGAACAATAAATATCTCAACAACTGCATGTTGGATACAGGTGCCGGTGCAAACATGATGTCCCTCAAAGTTATGCAGCAGATGGGCCTAAAGGTAACTAGGCCTTACAAAAACATATGTGGATTTGAATCCAAAGCTATACCCACACATGGTATAATTGAAAACATTGAAGTACAACTGAAGGAGTTCCCCAAAAAGATAGTTCGCATAGACATTATAGTTGTTGATGTCCCAGATGTGTGGGGAATGATTTTGTCTAGGAAGTTTGGTGCAATGATAGGCAGGTCCCTTGAGATGGATCTCACTTTTCTGCGATTACCTTTGAAGGATGGGACAACTGAACGATTACTCAACGTGACGATAACTGGAACTCATGTGCATGATGTTTCCCCTGCTGAGAATGAAACGCAAAAAGATGTGATACAAACTCTTCAAGAATACTCTCCAGAAGACATGCATTTACTACGGAAGAAGACTTTGACCAGATTGAGTGGCCCAAGAAAGAGGAATATCAACAACTCCTAGATCAGTTTCAGAACAAAGAAGTGGGGATGGTAAAAATACTAAAAAATACCAAAGAATGAAGAAGATGTACAGATACACCCATCTCAGCAAGAAACCTTTGTTCCAGAAGCCCACCCACCTCCCTCAGTACAATACACCAGGGTTGTCCAAGGAGCTGAAAAACGCAAGATCTGAAAATACAAGGAGGGAGAGTTAGTATGGATGTGGGATACTCAGAAAGGAGAGCCTACTAATGTAAAGGGAAGTACACAATCATGGCTTAGACCCTTCAAGTTCGGAATGGAATTAGTAGATAACTCTTATTACTTGTCCACCTTAGAAGGAAGAAGGTGCCCATTACCTATCAGCGGATGCCTCCTCAAACCCCACCAAGGTGGTGGGACATGATTATACAGGTAAGTATGAGTAGGTAGGCATTTTCATGTATTATACCATCTGCATTTATTGTTTGTTTCCCTTATATATGCATCTTAATTGCTTTATCTCATATGTATACATGTATTATTTTGTGGGGTGGCAATACCACCCCAACTTTTGTCGCTGATGCTTTCTTGTCAAGTGTGAGAAGGTCTATAGGTTTATGCAAGAGATTGTTGAGGTTCTCATGTGCTCTATGGTGATCACATGTCCCCGAGTTGGAGCCATATGTTATCCCTGATATCTAGGGATAACTAGGAGATCATGTCTCGAGGCCCACAGGTCCTAGACATGATGTACCGAGAGCAGGATTGACCTGAGCATGGCCCTGGAGGGCCCATCCTTMTTCTTCTTCGCTAKACTTGTCTTGTCAGCAACAACAACTTCCATCACCATCGGCTTGGACTTGCAGCAGCAACAACTTCCATCACCATCGGCTAGGGGTTTAGTAAAGATGTCTACAATTTTTTCTATGGAAGGAATATAATTCAGCTGAACAACTCTGWTTGTAACCTTCTCTTTGATAAAATGATACTTTATTTKTAAATGCTTCATCTTTGAATGGAGAATAGGATTCTTGGAGACACTAATGACACTAATGTTATCACAGTGAAGTGGAATTGGATCAGTATAAGTTACCTTCAAATCTGCAAGAGTTTGTATCATCCATAAGATCTGAGTGCAACAAGTAGCAGTAGCAATGTACTTTTCCTCTGTATTTGTTAATTAAATATATCCCCGCTTCTTACTAATCCATGCTACTAATGAATCACCTAAGAAGAATGCACCTCCACTGGTGCAAAGGTTTCATCAAAATCTTGTCCTTCAACTTGTGCATACCCCTTACAGACCAATTTGTCTTTATTCCTAACAATTTGTCCTTGTTCATTCACTTTATTCTTAAACACCCATTTGGAGCCAATTACATTCTTATCTGTAGGTCTAGGAAAAATATCCCAAGTATTGTTCTTCTAAATCTGATCCAGTTCCCCATTCATTGATTTTAACCAATTTACATCTTTATTGGCTTTATTAAAGTTCTTGGGTTCCACCATGGATATGAAGGATATATGTGATTGCTCGGAGTCTTTCATTATCCTTCTCTTGGTTTGTACACCTTTGTCTTTCTCACCAATTATTTGACTTGCAGGATGATTCTTTTGAGTAATTCTGGAGGGAGGATTTGATGTTGTCTGCTAATTTGAGTCTGCTTGAGTATTTGTATCTTCATCTGACTCAGATTCTTCTCTTTCTGATTCTTGGACGTGTCCATCTTCAACTTCAACTATATCCTCTATTGTTGATTCAACACTTATTACATCTCATACCGGTATTTCTTCATCAACTTTTATATCAATACAATCAACCAATTTATGCAGGCTCTTATTATAGCATCTGTATCCTTTATTGTTTGTAGCATACCCTAAGAAGATACCTTCATCAACCCTGTCATCATATTTGCCAAGTTTTTCATCATTATTCTTGATATAACACTTACTCCCAAAGACTTTAAAATGCTTGATTGAAGTAGGTCTTCCAATCCATAGTTCATTAGGAGTCTTTTCACTTTGTGGCCTGAGATGAGCTTTGTTAAGAATATGTTCAACTATATCAATTTATTCTACCCAATATGTCTAAGCAATATTCTTTTCATTCATCATTAATCTTTCCATCTATTGAAATGATCTAGTATGCCTCTCAACTATTCCATTTTGTTGTGGAGTCCTTGGAATAGTATATTCTCTTTTGATCCCATGTTTATCACAAAACTCTTTGAAGTCTCTTGAACTAAACTCTCCTCCTCTATCAGACCTTACTTCCTTCAATCTTTTTCCAGTTTGATTCTCAGTCAGAGCCTTAAACACTTTGAATCTTTCAAATGCTTAAGATTTTACTTTTAGAAAGGAAACCCATGTAAGTCTAGAATAATTATCAATAATCAACATGAAATAATTTTGTTTTCATGTACCTTCCTTCCTTGATGGTCCACATAAATCCATATGTACCAATTGAAGATGTTTCTCTATTGATGCAAAGTTCTTATATTTAAACTATGTATGAGTAAGATTTCCTATTTGGAAATGTTTGCATACAAAATCACATACACTCTCAACATATCCTCAATCACTTGATTCACCCTCTCTGTTTGTCCATCTGATTCTGGATGATAAGTTGTACTAAAATTCAAATTTGTTCCAAATCCATTAAATAATCCCTTCCAAAATTTTGAGGTAAATTTTGGATCTCTGTCAGACACAATTGTCTTGGGTGTGCCATGTAATCTAGAAATTTCCCTCATATAAACATCAACAATGTTCGTTGCCTTGTGAGTGATCTTAGCTGGAATAAAATGGGCAGCTTTAGTAAGCTTATCCACCACCACCATGATAGAATCATGTTTCTTGTTTGTTCTGGGAAGTTTAGTGATGAAATACATGGTTACAACTTCCCATTTCCACTCAGGAATGGGTAATGGTTGTAGCAAAACAATTGGGTGTCTGTTCTTAGCCTTTACCTTTTGACATTCCAAATATATGGCAATAAAATCAGCAACCTCTTTCTTCATGCCTGGCCAATAATATTGGCTTTTGACAGCTGCAATAGTTTTTTGATATCCTAGCTGCCCAACATAAGGCACATTATGCATTTCTCTCAATATAATATTTTTCAATTCATTAGAATTTGGTACATAAATCCTGCCCCTGTACCTGAGAATTTCATCATTATGTAGCTTGTAATCTTCAATTTTCTGCTGCAAATTACCTTGATGTAATTTTTCCACTAATTCCTTGTATTGCAAATCTAATTTGGCAGCCTCTATAATTTTGTCTTTCAAATCTGATTGGTACATGCTAATGGTTGTAGCATGCAATTCATGCACTCTTTTGTTGATTACATCAACCACGTTGTTCTCTTTCCCTTTGATATGCTTTATATCGAAGTCATACTCGCTTAAAAATTCTAACCATATTCTTTTCCTAGCATTTAGAGTTGGCTGATCAAATAAATATTTCAGACCATTATGGTCTGTTCTTAGCTCAAACCTTTTTCCCATGACGTAGTGTCTCCATTTCCTCAACGCATGCACTATGGATGCCAACTCCAAATCCTGAGTGGCATAGTTTCTTTCATTCTCATTCAACTTCCTTGATTCATAACATATAAAAAACCCAATTTCACCGAGGACTCCACCAATTCCTTCTTTACATGCATCTGTGCATACAATGAAGTATTCATTTGGGTTTGCAATCCTTAGTATTGGAGCACTTGTTAATAATTATTTCAAGTGTTGGAAACTCTTTTCACATTCCAATGCCCACCGAAACTTCACACCCTTTCTTTGCAAGGAAGTGATTGGGTGTGCAATTTTTGAGAATCCTTCGATAAATATTATGTAGTAGCCTACAAGGCCCATGAATGATCTAACCTCTGTCACATTCTTTGGCACTGACCATTCTCTAATGGCTTCTATCTTCTCAAGATCCACTACTATGCCATCCTTTGAAATGATATGTCCCAAATAGTGAATTTGCTTCTGGAAAAATGAGCATTTGCTCAATTTGGTATACATTTGATGCTCCCTTAATACTTGCAACACCATCCTCAAATGATTCTCATGCTCTTCTTCTAACTTAGAATATATAAGAATTTCATCCAAAAATACAACGACAAACTTGTCTAAATATTCTCGAAAAACACCATTCATTAAGCACATGAAAATTGTTGGTGCATTTGACAACCCAAATGGCACCACTGTGAACTCATAATGACCATACCTTGTCCTAAAGGCAGTCTTATTGATATATTCCTCTTTAATCCTTACCTGATGGTATCCTGATCTAAGGTCTATCTTTGAAAATATCTTGGCATCCTTCAATTGATCAAAGAGATCATCAATCCTTGGCAGAGGATACTTGTTCTTTACAATCACTTTATTCAACTTTCTAAAATCAATGCAGAATCTTAATTTCCATCTTTCTTCTTCAAGAACAAGACTAGGGCACCCCAAGGTGAGACACTTGGGTGTATATACCCCTTCTTCAAAATTTCTTCAAGATGCATTTGCAACTCCTTCAACTATGGTGTACTCATTCTGTAAGGAGTCTTTACTACTGGAGTTGCTCCAGGCATTAAATTCATAAAGAAATCAATATCTCTCTCTGGGGGTATTCCTAGTACCTCTTTGAACACATATTCAAAATCTTCCAGGACTGCATGATCTTCCAAGTTTGGCACCTTATCTCTAGGTGTCTCTTCCATATGTGCTACAAATATTTGACACCCTTTTTTGTAACATTTCTTCAGCTCCAATGCGGAAATCTCTCTGATGGTTACTTCCCTGGGAATTCCCTGTACTTTTCTTAGTTTCCCTTCCTCATCCAAGAAATTAATTGATTTTTTATGACAGTCTAAGAGAGAATGATGTTGGTCCAACCAATCCATCCCAATTAGACATTCATAGGAACCTAAAGGCAAGATGTTCAAATATGCCTTGGTGTTCAGTCCATTCATGTCCATGAGGCATGACTTAACCATCTCATTAAATTTTCTTTTGGCTCCTATAGCTAGCTACACCAACCAAGATTTACCATGCTTTCTTCTTGGCAAATGCAAACTTTCCACCATCTTAGGATCTATATAACTATGACTAGCTCCTAAATCAATTAAAATAACAATGGTTTGGTTGTTGATCATACCTTCCACTTCAATCATGTGTGATTGATACTCTACTTTCTTGTTATCCAGGGTTGCATAGATCCTTGGCACATTTCTGCCAATGTCCTCCACTGTTTCATCTTGTTGTACATTGTGAATAGTTCTACCTTTTTCACCTATGTGAGGACAATCTCTGTACATGTGATCTCCTTTACAACCCCAGCATTGAATAGGTGGTTTCCTTGGCCTTTGACCCCTTGTTTCAATAATTCTGAGCTCTCTAGGATTTTTTTGTCCTTGTGGATTATTTCTGAAGAATGGTGGCTTAGCTCCCTTCTTCCTTTGATCCATATTGAACTTCTTTTTGTCTTCCCAAGCTTTTTGGAAAGTTGGACTTTCTTTTTGTTGATCATATAGGCACTTAGCTCACCTTATGGTCTCCTCCAATGTCTTGGGATCATCACACTGTATTTTATCACTGATAAATGATGGCAATCCACTCAAATACCTTTGAATTTTGACTGTCTCATCCTTGATGAAAGAGACATACTTCAACAATTCTAAAAACCTTCTCTCATATCCATCTATGGTCATACTCCCAAGCTTGAGTTCAAATAACTCTTTCATTTTCTTGTCATGGTATCTCTTAGTCAAGTATTTCTTCTCAAAATACTTCTTGAATTCCCTCCAAGTTGTTTATGGATAAATTTGTAAGTGCGGACACAGACCAATCTCCCCAGATCCACCTAGATCTAGAACAAAACGTGACAGAATACTACTCTTTCCCTAGATCTAGCTATTGAATGGAACTAAGAGAAATGGATGGTGTACATACCTTATGAACACTCTCCTTTAATCTCTGTTGTTCCTCGCTCTGCTACGATGCTCTTGCGTCATCCAATCACAACAACACAAACCAATCACAGCAAAGGCATTAATCTATTCAATACCTAGTCTATACATGTGATCAAGGAATCATGTAATAAGATGACATCATCATTATGGGAAAGGGACATATTCATGTATTATATTAACTGAAAGAGAAACTTACAACCTGAGCCTTGATGTCGTAGGCCTCCTTTCGATGGCTCCTAGCTTTGACATACACACTTGCTCATGCATGAAGAAGTTGAATCATATATGATGACCTTGATATTATCTCTTGCTGCTGTAGCATCAATCCTCCATACAGTCTTGCACAAGTTCTCCAATCAATCTCTTGCTAGCTTTCTTCTCTAGTGCTTTTGTTTCTAACCATTTCCATGAGCAATCCCCTCAATATATAGGAGAAGATTGATTAGTTACTTGGATAGGGAATAATCCCATGATATCTGGAAAGCCAGTATTTTGCCAACCATTCGAACTCCAACTCACCCTTCTAGAAGATTCCTTCTAGAAGGATCGAGAACTTATTCATTTTCTT
>JASDQU010882768.1:14230-24494 GCA_032191745.1 Picea mariana
CATGAAAGAGAATATTGATATCATATATAAGAAAGTATGGATAAGAAAACAAGAAGAATAGGTGAAAAAAGATAAGCTACCAAAGATTGAAAGATTGGCAATAAAATGAGATGAAGAAAATTCTACAGAGAAAAGGAAAGATGTCAGATATAGAAAGGTTTGGAAAATAATTGAAATAAAGGAAGGATGGGTAAATAAGGAACATGTTCAAGAGATTGTACTTTCAGGCATTGTAGTGAAAGATGAATCTATAGACAGAAATAAAGAAGTCAGATCTCAGAGAGATAATGAATCTACCAATGAAGATGATGATGAATACACATCAGAGCAGGAATTGTTATGAGCCATCCGGTTTAGAGACTCCCACGTAATATGAATATTAGATAGGGGGAGTATATACAATAGTTGTGACAGACCAAAGAACCATCCTTTGAGTGTTATAGAAAGGTTTTCCTCACCATTTCTATCTTGCACAAAGGGCCTTTTTCCATTTCCCTATGCAGACTTATCAACCCTTTTTTTTGATAAATCCAGAGCCAAAAATATATATTTTTCCACATATACGCTCCCTAACTACTTTGCAAGATGCGTATATGCGTGTTGCTCCACTACAACTCGCATATATCAGGGTTTGTGCCATAAAATACAAAATGAGGTCAGGTTTCCATGTCATGACAGAAGATCTCTGATCTTTGGCCTTCTGTATACTGGAAATGTTCCGACTCAACCCTTCAATTGCATTCTGGAGGCTATAAGAGCACAATTTCGAGCTATGGAAAAAGAGAGAGAAAGCATTCAACTTTGAGATCAAAGTTACTCTGGAGAAATTACTTCATATTGAGTCTGCATCCCTTTGTCCCTCAAGTCTGAACACAGTATTCAACCCCCAAGCTCTTTCCTTATTGTCGAGAGGACCTCATTACCTCTTTTCTATGAGCTTGACTTTGGTGGAGGATTGAAGTGGTGGAGACCCAGTTGGAAGGAACTTGGTTTCTTGGTTTCGAACCATGCCGACACAGAATTCTGTAATGTTGATACTTCTATTGATCAATTATTAATAGAAATACTCCTTTCCCATCCTATCGATATCTTGCAAATATATGATTATTATCCATGGGCATGTTTGTAATGTTTATTAATGGATTGTGCTATCTAATGTGCTAAATAATTTTATATATTGTCACTATATACTTGCATCACTTGTTTGTTGAGAACTTCTTGCAGGTGTAAAGCTTTGGGTCAAAGTGCTCAACGGTGGAACGACATCAAACGATTGGATCGAGGTAGGCTTCTTCCTCGTATTTCACATTAGTTTATACAACACATGTTGGAATTGAGTTGATTTCTATAGTCATACCTATCTGTTGTAGTTTACCCTTGGCCATAGAGAGTTTTTCCCTTGTAACAGAAATGGCGACTCCACTGGGGAGAGATCTTCCTTCTAAGGGTTGAAGTACCCTTTTTTTCTTACCTTCCTCTTTTTCCTTTGTGTTTCTTGTTGTATCACTACTGGACAGATTGTGTTCACTCTGGGTCTGAGTTTTCAGCCTTTTACCCTTTCCTGGCCTTGTTTTAAAGCATATACATCCTTTTTGCCTTGACAGTCGCGTATACACACTTGCTGTCTCACTGCAAGAGGCATATATACGCCCTTTCCTCTTGAATAGTCACGTATACCACTTCCCCTTGATTGCTTGGTTGGTTTAGTGACTGTTGGGTAGTTTTTGAGGATCATTGAGCCTTCTTAGGTCTCTGTGGTGCCTGTTGAGATTATCTGGGATGACAGGAAACCTGTTTGGAGTTGAATTTTTGGGCGGCGTCTTTCTCTTTGTTTTCCGTTTTTTTATTTTTCCTTGGTAGTTGGGCTATCTGCTTAGTTGCTTGGTATTCTACTCGAGTGATTTCTTTTATACACAGTAGAATTTATATATCAAGTCTTTTATCAGTCCATGCATTTTCTTTTTAATACATTGAAAATACAAAAAAATAGGTATTTTGCATTGGTTGGTATTTTTGTCTTGGAACCTTTATCATTAGCTTAGCACATTTAGAAAAAGATTGAATTGTACTTCTGAGTTGCAGAGTTAAATTTGAAGATCGCATTGTTTTTATCTAGCATATCACTCACTAAAAAGTTAAAGTTAGTATTTGCATTATATCTATTTTTATTTCCATGCAGAGTCATAACACCATGAGTTTCATTTCCATACCTTTTTGAGTAATCATGGCCAATAAAATCTACGCTTTAAACTAAAATTGATTAGTAACGATTTTATTGTTTAGGGTGCACAAACTAGCCTAAGATTTAGTGCCTTGGAATAGGATTTTGTGAGTAAACTTATCCAAGGCAATTAAATCAATGTATGTGTCTGAGACAGGGAGTTGAGAAATCCAATGTATAATTGGTAATATCAAGAGGCTCTTCTCACACCGGAGTTAAGCACGAGGTCATGCGAATTTTGTTGAAGGGATAACCCTTGGATACTCACCTAGCGTCAGAGATATTTCTATGGATTTATTCATATTTGGGGATCTTGCTAGTATCCATTCCTCTATGAGAGGCAGTACTTTCAAGGTTTTGGGCTTTGCTACCCTGCCCATACAGTAATCTAGACTTAGGATTGTTCACCTGTGCATTGGTTATACAGTGGTTGATTAGTTGCTTGACTTAGGTTTCTCATAGGTTACTTGCAGGGGTTATTCTGCTTGTATCCTGAGTCAGATAGGGGTCAGACAACACACAACCTTTATGGAGGATTACCTCTTCGAGGGGATCTGAACGACTAGTTGTTAAGCCTACGAGGGCCCTTATAACTAATTATGTTACCTCCAAATTTTAGCAGGGAGTCTCAGGTCCCTCCTGGACAAGGCATACCTTCTTTAGTGAGGGAGACCACTCAGCCACTTTAGCCCATTTGCATGCATATTGGTTGTTTGACTTTTTTTATGCTCTTTGATTACTAGTTAGCCCTAGGACCCTAGTTTTTGGTTTCATTATCATGAATAGTTGAGTTCCTTTTACTCCTCCATTCACCACTATCCCCCCCATGATGCCTCCTCATTTCATGGGGGCAGACCCTTCTATTTTTCACAATAGTATGCACGATTACAACGCTCAATCTGCACCTTGGGTATCTAGTCATTTTTTCTATTGATATGCCTTCCCACATGCAACCCCCTCCCTGGTCTACTTATATGAATCCTATCATTGGACCTGAGGGCACCATCGCTCCCATGCCCACTTCCTTGTTTGATATGAATCGTGTTCCCATGGGAGGTTGGAAACTTCCCCCTTATGGATCCAATCTTAGCTATGCTCTTTCAGGATCCAGTGCTCAGATAAGTGCTTATTACACCCTGTCCATGTATCTTTCATCTGCCATGTTGGTCCCTTTAAACACTTTTTATGCACCAAGTCCTCAAATACACCCAGGTCTTTCGTATGGGGAGAATCAATTTTATAATTCGGGCTACCCTCCTTATGGGGCACCCTCACAAGGGGGAAACATATATCCTCACTCAAATAATTCTTATCGTACCTCGGTCTCTTTACAGGCCTCAGTGATGATGCCCATCCAGACCTCTTCAGACCACCTTGGCATAAACCACCATGTTTCTAGGCCAGGACAGGGAGTATACCAGGATCCTTTCTGGCCTGCAATGTTTCAGAATCAATCTTTTCTAGGACCTTGGAATCAAATACTACAATCTATCACCATCCCAACCACTATAAGCCACACCACTACACCATCGTCCACCTCTTCTAGTCATGCTGGAGATGAGTCGACACTTTCTACAAATCATTTCGACAACTCGCTTCCAACCTCTGCCAATTATGTTGGGGGAACCATCCTTTTCACCCTGAATCATAGCCGTGTCATGTCTCCGACTCCTATTCATCATACAGAAGACAACTCTCTTTCCTGGGCCAGTCCCATCAAGAAACCTAGATGTCTCAGACGTAAGCCTAAATTATTTTGCAGGAATTCTGAAGGAAGCCATGTTACTCGCTTGTGCCCAGTGACTGTCGGGATACCAGAGGCATGGGGCTCGCCCAAAATCCCTTCGGACTCTGAGACACCCATGGTTCCTCCTCACACCACTTCACTTTAATGATCCCGATGGTCTCACCGCCAAGACTTTCTTCTCACCTCACCCCCTCCACGGAGGGTGAATCATCTCCTGCCCCCATTACCATTCATCCTCTTCAACCTATAATTGAAGAAGTGACCACGCCGGTGCCTTTTTTGGTCAAACCAACTCTCCCTGAAAAGAGTGATGCACCCTCCAATCACGTCATCAACATTCCAAGTCTTCCCCTTCTAAACAAGAGAGATTCATTCTTCCTCCGAATACTCTCTCTCCTAGTCCTGATGAGGTCCCCTTTGACTGGGATAACCTGACAAGACATCCCATACCCCCACCTATGTTTGTTCCACTAAGAGAAATTATTTGAACCATAACAGAGACTATTTACTCCCTTAGCACTTTCTCCTCCTCGACTTGGAGAGCTTTCAGTTTTCCTAGGTTTTTGTTAGCTATCCGTAGGATACTGACTTTCGGCAGAAGGTCGGGACGAGAGCCTTGGCCTCCCCCATTACATGTTGATTAGAACTAAAACGAGTCTTAAATAAGCTCTTTTCTAAATCATTATTAAAAATTGAAAAGATTGTCGAGTGATTTGTCCCTTTCACACTCGTTAAAATTGAATTTGAAAGATCATGAGTCCTAGTTAAGCTCTTTTCCGACTTGCTATCAAAAATTGTCTTTTTCACACTCGTAAATTGGATTTGAAAAGACGTTTATTTGGCACAATTTTACCCCTTTTTCACACCAAGTAAACTAAAAGATATAAAAAAAGACATTTTTTGGCATTAAATTGTGATTGCATCCCATGCCCTTGCTTGCAGTATTGAGCCTTTAGCTAGTTCTCACTTTGCCTTATAAACCATGGCCCAAGAAGTTTGCATCCTCAACCAAGCAGAGCCTTGTTTATATCCTTCGCAATTTGACACCCTATACTCTAGAGAGAACATCACCCCAAGTGTCCATCTCCCACATGCATTCCCTTGCATTGAGCATAGGTATGTTCCACTGCTGGAACTAGTTTTTCTTACTTGCGACACTCGTTCCCTCCTTTGTATCATAGCATTCACTTGTTATGAAAAAACAAAAAATGATGGGCGGGAAGGAAGTACTATATTGTAATTGGCAGCAGTCATGTCACCTTTTAATAGAGCACAAAGTTATTGATTCCTTGCGTCATCATAATTTTGGGTTTAGCATGGCCTTAGGAAGCTGATCTCATTACAAAGTTTTCTCTGCCGACTGGTTAATCTTCCAGTCACTATAGAGAACATTATGGATTCCTCCTGCATCTAGTTGTCACATCATTAAGTCTATGCTTCCGGAGTCCATCGTATGTCTCATGCTCTTGTTCAAAGGAAGTCTATCAACCTGTGTCAGCCACTCCTCAGAAATATTGACTTTGCATGTCAGCCATACCCTCAGTTTGTCTCAAAATCACATGATACTTTTGTCTTATGATGCACCCTGGCCCTACTTTCATCATTGGTATGTCACCTTGAACCCAACAATCGACATTTCATCATGGGTCATTCACTGGGTGGTTTCCCTTGTTCGACGGCAAGACATCTATTCACACTTTGGGATTCGTGCAGTGTCTTGGATGCCATTAGCCTTATTGGTGGTTTCCTCGCCTTTTTCAGCAGTTTTCATCATTGGCTGCTATTCAAAGGGTATTTTTCATGTACCGCTTGCATTTGGCACACGCGAAAGATGCACAGGGTCATTGGTTCGTGAACATGTTATTCGTCCGATCTCCACCAAATCATGAAGCTCCTGCTTTGTTCCTCGTGCTGACTGATGAGAGATGCCTTAATGATCTCCTTTCAGCGGGTCTCTTTCCATCGACTTTAGCTCATGTATTATGGATATGAGACCTAGAGTTTTATGAGTACCTTGAGGCTTGCAGTCATTAATGGTAGGCTCTCTCGCCATTGACAAATGGGAATATATCAATGTCTCTTGATCAATGGATCACCCAAGTTTTCGACACCACCTCCTTTATTCACATTTGTAGAGATGTACTTGGTGCCTTGATACCTACTTTCATCATTGGTAGGTTTTCTCGCGTTTGTTAACGGTATACCTCAATGACCAGTAATCAAACGATGTCTCATTGTTTTCGACCTCAACTCATTTATTCACATGATGTAGACTTGCACCATTGGTGAATTGTATTGAAGACTTGAAAACATCACTTTGTAGGCACAGCTTTCCTGAGTTGTTGTTTCCATTTCATCGGACCAATACCTATTTGACTTCAGTGACCATGGGAGATTAGATTGTACTCCATGGTATACAGATATCTTCAGATTGATTTTGAGAATGGTTTCAATGGGCCTTATTCATGACTATGAAAACTATTGGCATGTAATCGCATTTATACTTGCCTACTCATGACCATGAACACTTGTTGGTATATTTTCCACATGGATCTGCATTGTATTTTAGGTAGCCATGTATGCAAATTCAGTACATAATGTAAATGAGCAATTGAGTTCATCCAGTTGGTTCTCTACCTCTCCACTTCTGGGTTATTTATAATGTATTTCGACCATTGCAGATACTCCTCTGATCTCACACATTAGGGGGCATCTGTTATAGCAAGATTTGCATCACCATTGCTATCTTGCATAGAGGTCCTTTTTCCATTTCCCTATGCAAACTTATCAACCCCTTTTTTTGATAAATCCAGATCCAAAAATATACATTTTTCCACATATACACTCCTTAACTGCTTTGCAAGATGCGTATACGCTTGCTTCTCCACTACATCTCGCGTATATCAGGATTTGTTCCATAAAATACAAAATGAGGTCGGGTTTCCATGTCACGATAGAAGATCTCTAATCTTTGGCCTTCCATATATTGGAAATGTTCTGACTCGACCCTTTAGTTTCATTCTATATGCTATAAGAGCATAATTTTGAGCTATGGAAAAACAGAGAGAGAACATTCAACTTTGAGAACAAAGTTACTTTGGAGAAATTACTTCATATTGAGTATGCATCCCTTTGTCCCTCAAGTCTAAACACAGTGTTCAGCCCCCAAGATCTTTCCTTATTGTCGAGAGGACCTCGTTAACTCTTTGTTATGAGCTTGCCTTTGGTGGAGGATTGAAGTGGTGGAGACCCAGTTGGAAGGAAATTGGTTTCTTGGTTTCGAACCGTGCTGACACAAAAGTCTGTAATGTTGATACTTCTGTTGATCAATTATTAATAGAAATACTCGTTTCCCATCATATCGATATCTTGCAAATATATGATTATTATCCATGGGCATGTTTGTAATGTTTATTAACGGATTGTGCTATCTGATGTGCTAACTCATTTTATATATTGTCACTATATACTTGCATCACTTGTTTGTTGAGAAATTCTTACAGGTGAAAGCATTGGGTCAAAGTTCTCAACGATGGAACGCCATCAAACGATTGGATCGAGGTAGGCTTCTTCCTCGTATTTCACATTAGTTTATATAGCACATGTTGGAATTGAGTTGATTTCTGCAATAATACTTGTCTGTTGTGGTTTACCCTTGGACATGGAGAGTTTTTCCCTTGTAACATCGAGCAGCTTGTAGAGTTTGAGAAGACATATTCAGAGCGATCAGTTAGTAGAAGTACAGTTTGATAGATTAATCAAGACTTCATGATAGTATAGTGATAAATGGGTCAACATTATGGACAGTTGCACAAGTAGAGTCTTGGACAATATGGAAAGAGATGGATTCATAAGAACACTTAGCAGATTTGGACAGATATATGATAGTGACAAGAGCATGGATTCATAGATTGGTTCAGAGAGTGGTTCAAAGAAAAAGGAACATTATCATAATGGATGATAATTACATAGGAAATGGCTCGAACAATGCTAATGGATTCCAAATTGATAGATATGTTTTGGACACATACAGTGCATACATCAGTTCACATTCAAAACAGAGTAATGCTCATAAACAACAATGACAAAACTCCCTACGAACTATGGAAAGGAAGTGCAGACAACAACCTCTACATCAAGGTAACTCAAGGTAATATTTTATTAATTGAAATTTATGTTGATGATATTGTTTTGGAAGTACTAATGACAGGTTAAGCTAGAAATGTGAAAAGGATATGCATAATGAATTTGAAATGTCATTACTTGGAGGACTATTCTTCTTTTGGGTATTCATATATGTCAAAGAAACCAAGGAATTTTTATTTCTCAAACTACGTATATCAGAGAAATGATAAAGAGGTTCGGAATGGAATATTGCAAACCAGTTACCACTCCTATGAAAACCAGTTGTAAGTTAAGAAAAGATGATGATTCGAAGTCTACAGATTAGAGAAAATACAGGTCAATGATTGGAAACCTACTATATGTGACAACATCCAGACCAGATGTAATGCAGATAGTTGGACAGGTGGCACGATTTCAAGCAACACCAACGGAGTCACATGTGTTAGCAGCAAAGAGAATTTTTAGATATCTCAAAGGAACAAAATAGTTTGGATTATGGTATCTAAAAGGAAAGGATCTATCACTTAATACCTACACAGATGCAGATTGGGTAGGTTGTATTGATGACTGACTGTTGTGAGTGGGAAATCCCTCTACAGACTAGCACTTAGGGTTTTATTATGCATGCAGAAAAGACCTAAAGATTCCTACTTTCTACCGTCGTCCCGGACCTAATCCCCATTATTCTTAAACAAATACATAGTTAAGAAGATCAAGTGAACATACCTTATTTCGGGCATTTGATATCGATCATTCTTCACGCTTGATCGTTCTTTGACTGCAACTCTCCTCCCAAGGCTGCCCTACATTCACAAAAGACAAACAAAGAACTCCACATGCATTTAATCTATAGATTAATGGGTTAGATATTCAATCAATATGTATGCAATAAACCATGAAACCTCATATGGTGGGACAGGAAAAGTACTTCTTTATTATTAACTTCAACAAATCAACTTACAATGATGAAGTTGGCCACTGCTCCATGAACCTGGTCCTGGGCTCCTCTTCAACTGTCCTCCAACTTCTTTTCTCTATATTTCTCTTTGCATAAGGATGGCTAAAGGGTTGGGACAAAGGGAATGCGCAATCGGGTGTAGTTTCTTTACTATGATTCTCCTCTTTCAAATAGGACCCCTAACGCTTCTTTTATAGGCTAGAAGAAGCTAGGTATTTGGTCGAACCCTTGGCCATGCATGGCCAAAAGGTTTAGTTAACTCACCCAAAGCTGTGTATTCTGTCAGCAACTTTCCTTTTTCCGTGCTTTTGTAGGTACACACAGGTTGTTTTGGGTCATCTAGTGTGTATACGCATGCAGTAATGGAGCAAGGTGCGTGGGCCTTTATAAAAGGTGTTTTTAAGAAGAGTTGTTCAGTAGTGTTTTGGCAAAGAAGGAATCTGAGATGGCCTGAGGCCAGGTAAGCATGTATGGTGAAAATTAGGGTTATAACATATGCCCCCTAATGTGTGAGGTAAAAAGAGCATCTGATGGCCAAAATACATTAACAATCTTCACCATTATGCCGAACAAGTGAGCCCAAGGACCAGACATTAGGAGGTGTCATCTACAAAAATAACATTTGTCTCACCAAGGCTGGCATACCCATGCTCAAGATAAAATAAAATCATGTCTACCAATCAAATACACTGTAGTTCCATGTCATATAACTATATAAAGTGTAGCCACGAACAATACACAGTGGAGCTACATCTTGAAATAAAAAATATATACGTGTAGAGTATCCATCTTCTTAGAAGATGCTAAGGCCTAATGGCTAGAGATGAGGTCTTTAGAGATCGAGCAACAACTTCAAAATATTCAAAACTCGGGTAGGAGTGTAATATGAGTGTACAACTTCACTACCCAGAGGTCTTTGATGGCTCGTCGGTCATGGACTAGAGAATATTGATGATCAGACTGAAGGCTTCATTGATTTCAAACAAAGACTTGATTGGACATTCAGGATGGCCAGGCATGAGGGCAAGAGACAAACTACAGAGGGGCCAACTCAGGCTTGGTAAAAACTTCCCTTGGACAACAGCACGACAAATGATGAGACTCAGGTAGCATGGAATTAACATAAGTTTACGAGGCAGGAGGCAACGCAAACTCTCCATATGTTTGGAAGAATAACCAAATAGAGGAGGACACAGCTCTATGTAGCGAGAAC
>JASDQU010882769.1:15438-40397 GCA_032191745.1 Picea mariana
TATGTCCCTACGCATTTCTTCACCTTCATCAAGAGTCCAAGTAGGATTTTCTGGAGGCTTATTTGGTGTAGAAGTTCCCTTTTTTGGTGGCATGTTGGCCAAGTATCACTTTTGAACCTTGATTTTGAGGTGGTTCTACTAGAAAATATTTCTTCTGTTGTATCTCCCAAGTTTTAGCCCTTCTGGGTATGGAAATTTATTTTATGTAGTTCTCTGATATTTCTTCTCTACAATGCCACAGGTCTTATCAAAATTGGATGCGCCAAGTGGAATTTACAGTAACTTCCCCACAACTTGCCAATTTTTGTCCTTTCCAGGAGATCTCACTTGTATAGCGTTCCCCGCACAAAATAATTGATATAAAATTTAGAAACTCACACCATAAATACTACAGATTGTCCACAATCCAATGAAACCAGTTCCACTCAATTTGGATACTCTAGGAAGAAGTTATGATTGTTTTACCTGGAACACCTTCTTGACACTAGTAAATAGGACTAGTCAGATACCCTATCTTACACAGGGTGTATATACAAATTTATGATGACCCAGAAGATAAAATTTTTACCACAGATACCTTACTAATTTCTGTAAATATCCTCTAGATTTTAGGGTTTGAAACGTTACAGAAAATATTTTATAACAAAAATTCCGCAGTGACTCAGTTCAGGATGATTCCAGAACCCTATATTGTACAGGTTGTATCTCGAAAATTCCAAGGTGTCATTCCTTCTGAAACGTTGTAGAAAAAAAGTTATAGCAAAAATTCCAAGGTGTCTCAGATGTAGCAGCAAAACCCCAAGACCTTGAGCTCTGATACCATATGTTAAGAACCAAATATCAATATAGCATAGAAAAACCTCAGAAAAAGTACTTAATGCCTTGAAAAAGAGATAATTTAAGATAATAAGCCTCTTCGAGAGGGCAACCTCCTTTTACCCCACTTAAATGTTCAAGTACAAGATGATTCAAAATGAAAATGTCTCCTTGGTATATATAGGAGACTAGGAGATATAATTACAACTAATGGCCTAAAGCCGACATAAATAAAATAACATTACTAATATAATATGCCCCAATTAAGGGGTAATGAGCCAATATTAGGTCTTAACATTTATCAATATTTAATTCTTATCAACCATGACAAGCCAATAGTGAGTCATATTTACATCAAGCAAACTTGGGTCCATTACCCAAACCTTTTTTCTACTGGGCTTTCTTCAAGGGTTGACATCAATGGCAACTAACCTTAATCAACAATTCTTCCATTAAATCCATACCCTTTCCTTGAGGTGATCATAAGATTGAGAGAAGAAGCCTATTGAAGGTGCACTTGGAGCATTATAAAGAGGATCCCGGACCAGGTTCACGGAATGGTGGTCGCCAACTTAGATTGTAAGCTTGAGTCTTTGTTTGATGAATAAAAGAATCTCTTTCCCCTGTCCCAAATGATGATGTTTTGTGTATTTTATTTGATTTATACATAGAATTTGATATCTAACCCTAACTCATGAATAGAAGTGGCATGCTTGTAGTCTTTGTTTTCCTAGTTTTGGATCCAGGTCAGCCTTGGGAGGAGACGTGCAGTCGTTGGAACTACAGATCTTGAGGATATCATCACCAAACGTGGGATAAAAGGTTCAATTACCGATATTCTCTCCTATTGCTTTCTTTTCATTTGTTTTGGTATGTTTGGGGTAGAGTAGAAAATAGATTGACTTTTAGACGGTCATTCACTCTGTCTATATCTTAAACCATGGTATAGTTAAAGGGGGGATTTTTCTGTTAGCAGATGCTTCTTATCGATATGATGTTAAAATCGAGTAGAAATTTAAACACCAAAACAAGCGGGAGTTTGGGTCTTCAAATTCGCAACAACCATAGTATGGTAAAGACTACCTTAACAACCAGCCTTCTGAAAACCATTCCAAGCCACATGAAAAGAAGGGTAATGAAAAGATGAAGAAGGACACTAGAAAATGGTGTGATTTCCACAAATTCCCTTGGCACAACACCGATGAATGTCACTCAAAACAATCATTGGTGGCTGAGATCAAATAGAAGGAGCGGAACCCTGATTAATAATATGATTCAGAAAATATTGGTAGAAGACATATCATCGATGCAGACCCCATTGCTATTGTCATGACCGCAACAATTCAACCAGAAGAACCAACAGATCCTGAAGAGGGGGAGCACCTTTTTCATTCACAGATGTGGGTAAAGGGGACCCTGTTGCATTTTATTATTGATAGAGGAATCCAAAAGAACCTAATCTCAGCAGAGGTCGTAAAACATTTCATGCAAACCTATTTATTTTTAAAGATAGAACTCTAAAGTGGATACTTGAAGGTTCTTAAGAACATCATCTGAGAGATATAAAGGTCATCTCCTAGACTTGATTTGATAATGCTTCAGAATGAGACCCAAGGGTTTTTGTTCAGTTTTAAGTGTGCCACATTATGTTTTTCAACGCCCTTTACCTGGCATAGCCTCACTGCCAGCAGGCTTGTTCAGTACCTTGACGGGTTTGCCTTAGTACCATACAAGCATAGCTCCACTGCCAAAAGGCTTGCTCAGTACCTTGACGGGTTTACTTGTACCTCATGATACTTCCTTTTTATTATATTACTCAAAATATTTATAATGATGTATACTATTCATTGACAGTTTTAGAGTATAAGGAAGGCAGGTGTTACGAGAGTGTTTTAGAGTTATTAGGCACATAACTGACTGCTTGCAATTATCCCAAGGGTGACATCATCCACAATAGACTTAAATATCATCTATTCAATGTATAATGGAACATCTCGGATAATGACTAAGAGGTCCTTCTAGTTAATCCTATTAGGGTTCTCATGAAAGTTCATTGAGGTTTTGCAAGGGCGGTCCACCACATGAGGTTTTCATCAATACCTCCCAAGAGAAACTTGTAAAGATAAACTTGGATAAAAACTTGTTGAATCAACTAGGTTAGTATTAGACATAATGGCGTCACCACTTTTTAATGGATATTTCAGTTAGCAACCACTTTTTCAAAATGATGAGGTAATTATATGGGTACACCCATTATCATATAGAGCTAAATGTGAAAATATCTTATTAAAGGATAGCAAGGATGATTCATTTAGGGGTGAGTGTAGAAATGTAGGAGGATTATGTACATGAGAGTAAAGAACAATTTAACACAAGAATTAAATGATCCTTGATAGAAAGAACATGAAAATATTATCCCATACCTCTAATTACTTAAAGTGAAAACAATGTTAAGCACATGACAAAGATCAGATCACTTTGGAATTAGTACCAGATAAGTAACTGGTATCAGAACATGTTTCTGCAGTACCATAAAAGATAGTATCGGAATAGGACAGTACTGGAATAAGATTCTACAGCACTGGAACAGAACAATACCGGAACAGAGCAGTATTGGAACAAAATAGTACCGTAACATAATTTTGCAGTACCAGAACAAAGCAGTACCGGAACAGAGTAGTACTAGAACAGAATTATGAAAATAAGTAACATGGAATAGCAACAGAGTGACAAGATGAATGATTTCTTTACGAGATTATGTATACTAGGGCTTGTTGAATTTCATGGTAGGGAGCGTGCAACAATTAAGGACAAGAGGATGTATGAGAGTAACCACATGTTTAATACGTAATTAGTCTAATTCCTTAATAAAATGAAGAAATGTTGAGTTTATACCACCTATTACTTGAATCATTTAAATCGAGCAACAAAAAATTTGAATATAGGATAAGGACTACCGACACCTCATTACCAGTACCGGATCACCTTAGTACCGGATGAGCATAGAGCCTCTCCTCTAGTATCGAATGAACGCAGATTTTTTCCTAGTACCAGATGAACACAGAGTTGTGCCCAATACCAGAATAGCACGGGCCTTCTCCTTTAGTACCAGATGAACACAGATTTTGGCCCACAGTACCAGATGAATGCCGATTTTTTTCCTAGTACTGGATGAACACAGAGTTTTTCCAGTATCGGATGAGCGCAAGGGTGAATTTGTTGTAGTACCGGAACAACACAGAGATAATATTTGTAGTACCGGAACAACACAGAGATGTTATCCAGTATTGGATCACCACAAAATTTCATTTCGGTACTCAATGAGAATTGGATAAGGTACCTAGTGGCATATTCTACAAGCTGGAATTTGTAGGCTTCTCCTTGTGGCTGGCATACTCTGAGTATCAAGTTGTAGAAGATGCTATCAATCACCATTGTTGCATGAAGAAACATATGAATTTGTTCTGTTGAAGTATCATGCTAGAAAAACACTACTTTTGTTGCCACTTCCATTTTATTAGAAAATAAACCTAACTACTATTGTCTCAGCAACCACTCGCCCATGCCCGAGTTTTTTCATGGCCTCATGCAAACAATGTGGGACACTAAAAAAAAAAGGCTTCTCAGAAGGTTGCGAACATCTGCTAAAAACAAACCAATAGAACTAATTAAAACTAGATTTGTATTCATACTTACAAACATAAAATTTAGGGAAAATGTCAAAAGTTGAATTATTAGCTATGAATAAAATAGTTTGGAATTAATACTCAATTTCAACTGTTATTAAAAATATCACTTAATTGATCATCCTTGTGAAATAATGGTCTTAAAATAAATAGGTAATGACAAAGAACGAATGCATCATTTTTAACAACTTAAGGAAAAAGAAGAAATTTGAAGAAATAGGTCAACAAGCACTCCCTTAAGTTATCTTCTATTGACAAGGATGCCTTCTTCACTTTTGAATCCCTTCCAGTATTATGTGTATATTCGGAGGATGAAGATATTACCTTCTCATAGAATTACAAACAAAATTATCATAACTTTTAGAAAGAAATCTCCTATAGGCACAAAAGATCCTAAATTGATTGCTTTATTAACTTTTGACATTCCCATTTATGAAAAGTATGAGAGATATGTTGCACTGTACTTATGTGAAACATTTATTTATTTATTTACTATCCTACTCTAATTGAACAAAAGAAAATTTCCTTCAAGTATAAGAATACTTTCAGTGAAGCCATGTGCGGAACAGGGTTAGAAATATATCCATACTCGGGTTTAAAAGATCAATTTTAATGCATACCAAAGTATGAAGGACCAACTGCTTTGATGATGAGATCAAGAAATAATGAAAAATAAAAGTGGTGTGACCTAATAACTAATTGAAACCATATTTCAATAGGATCACTATATTCTAGTTTCCCTTCTTTGTTTAGGTCACACTAAATGTCTTCCTTTCCCATGCTATGTAGGTTATCCTCTTCAAGATGATTGGTATTTGGAGTGCACATAGGATCTACTGAGAGGTATGCTAAGGATTCCTTAATCTCAGGTTCCAATGGTTTCTCTCCATTGAATTCTATCCATGATTCTTTATTTTCGTTAACAAATTGACAAGAGGAATCCGACGGGACTTCTAAATTTTCCTATGGAGAGACAACTAGATTCTTTACTACTGTGAAGATATGCTCTTCTTGATAGGCAGATATACTAGCTGCTACTAGAATGCGATAAAGTTCTTGGAGGAACATTATTCAATCTCTTTATCATCCTTGAATTACTATAGCTGGTTGATGATCCCTGTATCGCAACACAAATTAGTACTCGAGGGTTCTTACAGCACCCCAAAAATGATTTATCATCAAAGATCTGAATTTTAAAACTATTTGCAAAAAAAAAATCACACCAAACTTGAACTCCTTGCATTACTGGGACCTTGTTGTCACAAGGTTATCGGTTCGCACAAGTTATCTCATCATAAATAAAACTAAATTTGCATAAAGGAAGGAAAAACACACTTGCATTAAAAGAAGAGAGGACAACCTAATTTGGAGCAACCCCACCAAAGTGGATGTGTGGGCTCTTCCCTCACATCTTACCATCTTCTCTCCACACTTAGGTCATCCATAAAACCAATCCAAAACCATTAAAGAAATATGATTCAAATACTACCTATTATCGCTTACAACTCCCCGACAATGACGCCAAAATGTTGGTGCAATTATATGCATAATATATTACCAAACATAAATTATCGACCGAGATTCGTAATCAGTATATTTGATGCACTATATGTGCTAACAACATGTGGTTTAGCGATGTCTGATGAGTATAGCATAAATAAGAGACATTCAATAACAAAATACTTTGTTTCACACCTTTCAAATAACACTCAACACATGCAATTCAAAATGCAAAAAGAAAAATTGATCAATAAATGTATAACTCAGAATTCTTGTTTAGGGGATGGATCTACTCATTATAGGCTCATGAAAGATAGAGATGGGCTATGATTCTATCTCCTGGAACAACCATACAATTACTCATTAACATTCTGGAAACTTAACTGAGCTAAAAGAACTACCAGGCAGAGCATAAACACTCCATTGCAAGCGCATGTATGTGAGAGATGGAGGTATTGATCTCATTTCCTGTAACAACTCAATTCAATAATAACTTTCACGCAATCTCTATCTAATTTTGCACACTTCTTAAAACCAATGACATTCAGGAAATAAATCGATGCAACTTGACAATTATGAAAGGCTATTTCATTCATACACAAGAAACATAAGTTTTTATGAGATGTTCCATTTGTTGGCTCAGGTAATGTGAATGATGGACTCTCAAACTATTGTTGTACTACCACACTTTGCAATCAATTCTAATAGTGAAATAAAAAATGAAATCAAAACAACAAGTATAGGAAATAAAAATCTATATTAATAATTTACAATGAGCTTACCAAGATGGATTGGTGGGCCCTTGCCGATGCCAACATGGAAGCTTTTGGATCAGAATATGATAAATTCTAAAACACACACAGGATCATTGAATTCAAACTTCCATTAATCTTCATCAAGTAAATTTACAAAAAGAGTCTGCTCAGAAATCCAATCTGCAACATAATAATTCCTCCCTTTGGCTTAGAGCAATAACTCAATTTATATACTTTTTACATTACAAATTTGGCTCTAGACAATCCAATCCAAATCAAAACCATTTTCCATCAATGGAGGTCGAGTACAACCATTATCTAATCAAGGAAATGCATTTCCCACGAATCTGGGCATGATCCTAGAATTTCTGGAAAATTGGCAATGATTTAGGATTAATCGTTCCCTCTGAGATGGGGGTCCACATGTGTGATATATGGGGATTATGGCACTAGTGTTTGCATGAAAACACCTCTCTAGACAAAACCCATGTCCCCAAATTTTGAGATTCATCTTTATCTACCCGAAAAACGAGGTGCAAATCCAGTACCAGAATGATGGTACCGAAATTTTGTAGACAGGGTTTTAGTACCGGATCAACACAGTCACGACCATGAGTACCGAATCAGGTGCAAATGAAGTACCGAAATGGGCGCAAGACTCGTACCGGATGAAATGTTGAGTGTGTTGGTATTGGATGCAATGTTGAGTTGTGTTGGTACCGAATGCAATGTTGAGTTGGTATCAGATGCAATGTGGAGTATCGAAATAGGTGGAACCTTGGTACCAGAATAGGTGGAGCCTTAGTACTAGAATAGACTCGGTACCGGATCATGCTATAGTTGCAGTACCGTATCGCATTATGGTTGCAGTACCAGAATAGTGAGGTACCAGATCAAGCTGCTTAAGAGTCAAAGTGATTAGGATCATACATAATCAAGCATTTAATCGAATTAACTTAAGAAAACTAAACAAATCATGCCTTAATCATAGGTTACCTCTCTATGCATATGGACAAGGTAATCAAGTGTATTTGTGGAGGAAACAATCAATTATATACACATAGCATAGGTAAAATAGGCTCAGATAGAGGGTAATATAGGGTAATAAAGGCGTCAAAATGGAGACTCAACATGTCATTTGGCTCTGTACTTAACTATAAGATTCCATCTGGATTCGTGTGTTTCTGATTTATGGAGGCTAAGCACAATTTTAAAAAACTACAGGTTATAGCTCCCTAATGATCTGAGCCCGTTGATCTTAGTCTATCCTCCACTGTTAGATCTGACGCTTCTTATTATTTGTTATGAACTCTTTAATCACTTTGTTAACCATGTGATTTCATCTTGTTGGAATATTCGACACACTTATCATCTTAGGATTGTTCTAGAACCCACTATAAGATTATTTAACCCCTTTCAAATGGTTTTAACTCTTTTAATATATACTTTTAACAAACATTTTTTTTAAATTATACAAATTTTGTTTATTGAATTATCTAATTCAATAAGGGTTACAACATATGGCTCCACATGGGGATGGTGCTTCCCTATGAGGCATTAAGAACTGTAGACCAATGCCTTGCTTGTTGGGTAAATGGATCCATTCTGACCATCTTATTAGGCATGTGATAATTTATTTCAACATATGTGTCACTTTTCAATCAATCAATCCTTAGCTATCCATCATTTTCCAAAGGTAAAGATAATCATAAGCTAATTAATGAACATTAATTATTGTAAAGTMCTAGCATGATTAATATTCTAAATTGTGTACTTTTTATATTAGATTGAGATTTGTTCATTATCAGACTTAGATTGTGAATTCCTTTATAACTCTACATGACCTTCAATTTTCATCTAGTTTGAAAGTTAATGAACAATGACTATGAATCTAGATGAGTATAACTAGTTCATGGAGGTGGTTGTATAGAGTATCGGTGGAATGAATATCCACCTTTGGTGAAACCTATATCATAAATTCCAAAACATGCAACTCCTCCAACACCTATTCATTCAACATTCAATGCTCCTATGCCAAAGTCAAATCATACTAGCTCTTCTAGCCAAGATGTTTCTAAGAAAAAACATGGTTTCCTCATAAATAAGAAGGTCCTAGATGTTATGTAACTCATGAAGACACCCAGGGTTCTACTTCTAGACCAAAACTGGATTTCCATACAATGATTGAAAGGAAGATTGACAAATTATAATGCAGGACGTAGCAGAAATTAAGCATGAACTTCATGAGATAAAATGTTCTGCATGTCAATAAAAAACTAGTCGTCCTTTTGTGGAAGGCATGGTTTACCTCAGTGATTGATAAGAACATTATAAAATGCTATTTTTTGCTACTATTGCTATGTTTTAGTTCTCTTAACACCTTTTCCATCTATGTATCATCACTATTTATTTTGAAATAAAAACATGTTGTCGTTGTCATGTTGGCCTCTTTTTATTTTTCTAATTTCACAATGAGCAATAATGAACCTTAATTATTGATTATGCACAATTAGTTAAAATTTATTCATTACAATGTATTATGAAGAGAAGAGAAAAATATATAAAAAGAAAAAAAATCAATATAAGAAAAAAATTCTAAAAAATAAACATTTTAATTGAAAGATTTAATTTTAATCATCAATCATCCCATTAAATTATTTTAGTAATATATTTTTCTCTAATCAATTTGGATAAAATTTAACAATTTCTCTCTATGTTTATGTTTGCATATCACTTAGTATATGTTTTATTTTTCTATTTATTTTAATGAAAATTTTCTATTATAAAAACATACACATTACTTAAAAAAAAAAGAGAAATAGAAAGGAATTTCAATAGATTTTATTTATTTTACTTAAAAATTAAAAAAATGGAATATTCTTCTTTACAACAATGTATTTTGGAATTTTGAGATTAAAAAATCATATGAACAAGTTATATTCCTTTCAATGTTGTTCCACTATATGCGAGCATTCATAACCTCGTTGGATTTATCCCGATGCCACAAACCTTGGTCCAATGCCAAAAAAAATATCCATAACCTCATGTATATGTTTGCATTTCCTACTTTTAAAACTGATCTTCCTTTCCCATTAAAAAAAAATTATAATACTAAATATTCAACATTATATGAGAGTTATGAATAACTCTCTTAAAAAGTTTAGTTGAGATGGTTATCTATTTATAAAGGAAAAATAACTATGCTCAAGTAGATAATGTTATAATGATTTAATTAAAAAAAACACCATTTATACACTTTTTAATGAATTCATGATGATTTAGCTAACACAATTTAAACACTTTCTAATAAATTATTGAAAATTTTATTTCAGGCACATATAATTCCCTCTATCCATTCTTTTGAAAAGTGGAAATTATTACTCTAGAAACATTTCTTAAAATAAAATCAAGATAATTCTAAACTTGAACAAGAATATTATTTTTTCCAACTTTTACGCAAATTTGATATTTTCAAAATATATTACTTTATTCTATAAAAACAAAGATAATTCTAAGAACAAGAATAATGTAATATTTGAGGGAAATACTATTGTTTTCAACTTTTACTTACAATAAAATTTGATATTTTCAACAAAGATAATTCTAAGAACAAGAATAATGTAATATTTGAGGGAAATACTATTTTTTCAACTTTTACTTACAATCAAATTTGATATTTTCAAAATATATTACTTTATTCTATAAAAACAAAAATATACCAAAAACATGTACAAACCAAAATAAAAATAAAAAATGATTAAATAAAGTTGTACAAAGATCTAAATTTATTTCAAATTAATAAACAAGAAAATATTTTAGGACACTCCCATTGACACGTGCTCCTACGATTTCTCACAGCAAATTTTGTAACGAGTATGAATTTAGACTCTCAACTATTTCAACAATGAAAGGACCGACCCACAAATAATCAATTTTGTCATATTTTCCAAGGTCATCCTTTCATTTATCCCATTTTTTAACACTAAATCTGCTACATCAAAAACTTTATTTTTGGCATTATCAAAAAAAAATTCAATTTGTCTTGATATTCTTGTAAATTTTTATTTACTTTTTTTCTTTTCAATTGAACTTGCATCAGTTTGTTAATTCTACACTCCATATCATTTGGTTCTTCTTGAATTTCTTGCAAAATTGTCATCATTGAAATTCCTACATGAATTGACAATATAACATCAATCCCATAAATTAATTGGAATGGTGAAGAATTAATTGATATTTTTGTAGTGACTTTGTCTTTTCAAAATACATATTTTAATTATGAAATTTAATTTTTCTTTTTGTTTAATAATGTCTTCTTAATAATTTTTATTTTAAGATTCAACTAATCCATTCCCTTATGAATAATATGTAGTTGAATGTTCAAGAATAATTTTAAATTTTTTACGGATTTCAATCATAATTGTATATAAGAAAGATTTTACATTATCAGTAATTATCTTTCTTGCTAAATCAAACTGAGACAAAATGTTTCCTAAAGAAATTTAATTACTACACAATCAATAGCTTTTCTTAAAGGTATTGCTTCCACCCATTTTGTAAAATAATCAGTGGTTCTCAATATCCATCTATGTTAGTACTAGAAGGTGGATGTATCTCTTCAATAAATTCTAATCCCCATTGTTAAAAAGGATCTTGAACCTTGATTGGTTTTAATGGAAATGCATCAAGATTTTGTTTTTCTGAAAATAATTCACATTCAATGCAAGTTTTAACCTTCTTCTCAACTTGAATGAACAAGCATGGCCAAAATAAATAACTGCTCAAAATTTTATGAGCAACATCTCTAGGAATTTAATGACCACCTCACACTTTATTATGATGTTCATTTATCAAGGCATTTGTTTTCTCTTCTAGAACATAATTAAGAAAAATTCCAGTTGGGTCTTTCTAATATAATTTTCCATGAAGAATGCAACACTTAATCGATGTTAGTTTTAAATACTTATAATAATATTTTCCCAAGTGTCCTCGGCATTGTAAAATTATCAAATAATATACAATATCTACATACTAAGTTGGCTTGGAAAAATTTTCATGAATTTGTTTAGTTGGTTTCAATGAATCTGTTTTTTCTAATAATTGTTCACTTTCTTGAATCAAATCATTTTAAAAATAAAATGAAATTCATTATTTAATTCACTAATTTTAAGAGTTTTAAAGTTAAATCCATCCATCAAATTTGCTAAACCTTGAACTTTAATGAGCGTTATTGGTCTAATTTCTAAAACATACTCTTGGATTCTTGAATCCATTTCCCTTTTCTTCCATCACAAACTTGCTTTCCTACAATGTCTTTTACAACCACACAAAGAACAAAATAAATTACTTTAGAATGTGACACATGATCTCGAAATTTTTTTAACATTTTAACTAAAGCAAAAACTTGTTTCTCCATTATATTATATTTTAATTCAACATCACAAAGTGTTTTGTTGAAAAATGCAATTGGTTGTTCATATCCTTTAATATTCTTTTGCAACAAACAATGGTATGTTTAGAGGAAAATGGAAAAAACAAACGTTTTTGTAATCTAGACTAATAAGAACAAGTGCTTTTCCTAACGAATTTTTTGATTGATGAAAAATATATTTTTTGATTTTTTCCATTTAACTTCACTCCCTTTTTAAGAGCATTAGTTATATATTTATTAATTTCAATGAAAATGGGAGTAAACATTTAAAAAAAAAATCATTTTGTCTAAAAATGATTGACATTTTTCTTATGTCTTGAAAAATTTATAGTTGAATAGCTCAGGCTTTTTTCAGATAAATTATAACTCCTTCTTTTGACATCATATGTCTCAATGATTTACCTTCGATTATAGAAAAGAAAGTTTTCATTAGATTGAGGAATAAACAAAAATGTATGCATTTTTTAAACACTTGCTATAAATGTTTAGAGAAAACAATAGTGTTATATAAATAGACAATTGTAAGTCTATCCCTCTCATCAACAAAATTAATATTCATTACTTTTTGAAAATTTTCTCCTATTTTTGTCAACTCAAATAACATTTTATTATACATGAATGTACCTCATGGAGTAGTGAAAGTAGTTTTATATATGTCTTTCCTTTTTACAACAACTTGGTTATATCCCAAAAATACATCCATCATTGAAATTCTCTGTACACCTACTACTCTCTGTAAAATGTGATCCATTTTAAGTAAAGGATAGTTCTATTTTAATGAAATTTGATTAAGATTCCTAAAACCTATACATAAACAAATTTTTCCATTATTCTTCCATACAAGCACTAAATTAGATATCCACTTAGAATATCTTAAAGGAATAATAATCTTAACATTTAACATCATTTTAACTTGCATTTCTATCATTGGTAAAAAATAATGGATTTGCTTTCCTAAGCTTTTGCTTAAAAGGTTTCACACCTTCCTTTAGAGGACTCTTGTGTTCTATGACGTATGTATCATAAGTTTTTAGATTATGATATTTCCATGAAAAGACATCAATGAATTGTTTAAAAAGAGATATATAACTTTATTTATGTTCAAAGGGTAATGACTTGGAGATATTAATAATTTTTGGATCTTCAATAGTATTTAAACGGTTTTCTTCTATATCTTCATCTCAAGGTTGAAGATTAGGTTTTACTTATACGTCATGATCAAATATATTTTTCTAGTGGTATAAGATCTGTAAAAATGAAACTATTTTAAAATATTTTTTCTAGTGGTATAAGATCTGTAGAAATGAAACTATTTTTCAATTGAACAATTTTATGATCACCAATCAATTCGACAAATTTATTTTTGTTCCACATTTTCTTATTTTTCTTTTTCTTTATCATACTTAGTATCAATATTTACAACTAGGAATTCCTTTATTGTTTCCAAGAATATTTTGATTTCTGAATTAAATTAAAAAACTTTCCAATGATTTATATTATCATGTATTAAGGGTGTATTGAGGGTCTATAAAGACTTCAAATTCATATTTTAAACAAAAAGAATTTGGCAGTTTAAAAAGACTAGTTAATATAGTCAACGAATCAACTTGTTGATTATAATTTTTTGGAATTGAAATAAAATTTACAGTAAAAAATAAATTGTCTACCAAATCCCAAACTTGGTTTTTGTAAGTTGTAAGGTATTATCCTTGAATGTTTAGTTTGGAATTTAGTTTTGACTTGGTGAATAATTAATTTAGAATCTCAAAAAATGGTGACGTTCTGTAGCTTCATTCTCCTAGTTTTTTCAAGACTCAAAATTGAAGCCTCATACTCAATTACATTATTTATTTTTTCAAATCCAAGTTCAAAAAGATAATAAATGACTTCTTTGTTTCAAAAAATTATATATCAAATTTCAAACTTGGTTTTTGTAATCTCTCATCCTTGGATGTCAATTTTGGCATTTATTTTTGACTTGGTAAATGTTTAATTTAGAATCACCAAAAATGGTGATATTTTGAAGCTTCATTATCTTAGATGCTTCAAGACTCATAATTAAATCCCCATACTCAGATACATTATTTTTATTTGAAACCCAATTTTAAAAGATAATAAATGATTTTCACCTAAAGGAGAAACAAAAACTATTTTTTCTCTCGAGCCATCTTTTAATGACGCACCATCAAAAAACATTTTCCAAATATCATTACCTGATTTCTCCATTTCAATTTTTTCATTACTAGATCCTAAACATCTAAAGAATACTCATCAACATTAGCTGAGAGCACATAATTTCTCATTTCATCATTTTCATCATACACTAAAAAATTCTCTAGATTACTTGAATCACTAAGAGTATATGTGAGTTTGGCTTCTCAATATAACCTTCTAGTTTGAACTCCAAACTCTGGGTTAGTTACATAGGGAATGTATAATTGTAAGGTTACCCCTAATTTTGTTCCCCGTGATCTGGATAACATCTGCCACTACCACGTCAATCATAACACTTTTTGATAGAATTTGAGTCAAATGAAATACTAAATATTTAATCGAACGAATTAAGATCCTTATATGGATTTGTAATGTCTAACCCCAATTTATCCATAATAATTTTTGGCATGAGATTATGTGATTCTCTAGAATCAAGCATGCAATTATACCATAAATGGTCATGTATGGTCAAACTAATATAAAAGTGTGGTGTAACACTATTTTGTTCCTCCAAATGTGGTTCAACTAACACTTGTGGAGAGTCCTCCTATAGATTGATAGTATATGTATGAATTGTAGGGGAGGAAACAATCGTGAATTTTTCCAAATCATTTCTGAAAGAAGGAATTTTAACGAGTTCAATTAAAGGAATAAGAAATTTAATCTTATTTGATTCATTTGTCAAATTAAATGTATTCAGATTAGACTATTCCTTTACCTTTTCATTTTCTTTTTCTCCTAAGGAAATTCCTTTTTCATTTTCCTTTTGTTGTTTTTTTCCTAATATCTATATTTATGTGACGTACCTTGTCGTTACGACAACAAAGCGACAACATTAGGAATTTTTTTTTTTTTTTTTAAACTGTTTTCCATTATTCTGATCATACATAAAATTTAATTAAAATTAAAAAAAGGCATATTTAGTTAAGAACAAGAAATGGAGCTTTTTTTTTAATACTAAGCAAATTGTAGTTGGTGTCAATGATCTCATTAATGATGTAGCCTCTAAATAAGGTGAAGGGACTCCTTATATCACCAGCACACCTTGCATATGTTACTTACAACATACAACCCTTTTACAGTTTCATAATATGATAATTAAAAGAGAGACCGCTCGAGAATAAAGATCTGTTAAAACTATATTCAAAACATACATCCATTAGGTGAAAGAACATTAACAACTAAATGAAAAGCACTCTTTTAGGATAAATTTGTTTTTAAACTGAATGTAACTTAAAGGTAAAATTTGTTTTTAAACTAAAACACAATTCTAACTGAGTTACATTTTAACTGAAATATATTAGACTTATGATTTCAGAAGTTCAACAATATGGTTGGTAAAGAAACATCAATGTCAAATAAGAATACAACGAATTGTAGATAAATTAAGCGGCCATTAAGACTTATCCATAATTAATCACTGGATCAATTTAAAAGCACAAATTGATCGCATCGATCCAAGGCATGGAAGAATGAGGAAACATAAATGCATAAGGTAGGCCTCTGCAGAAAGGAAATAATAATAATAATAATCTATTTTTAAGCTCATGGCCAAGCCAGCACACCAAATTGGTGTATGAGACCCCCTTGTTTGTGGGACAAGGGACCCCCCTCCGTCCAACGATTTGACTGGTAAAGTCTACGAAGGTATACATACCCTTACCCCCTTTAGATTTGAACCTGTGACCTCTTAAGAGGAAACACATGTTCTTAACCATTAGGCCCACAACAGTCGCTTGCTCAGAGACACGAGGTGCGATTCAACACAAGGCTTGCGGGCCTGATGGAAGGGATTACTGTCATAGGCATGGAGAACGAAAGGTAAGGAGGAAATAATCTGGGGATATCCATCACACTAAGAACAATTAGAAGACCCATTCAATATTAATTATATCTCTGCAAAGGGACCGATGCATACCTACCACAACCACTCAACAACTCCTACAATCAAACTCCATGGAGATTAACAAGGACCAAATCCCCACCATAGAAATAGACATCAAAATTGCAAGGACGGAAGGGATCCAAGGAGATGCATCCCAGTTTAACTAGGCATGGAGAGTGGAAAATTGTTGCTGGGAAACCAATTACACGACGCCGGGACTCCTTCAGAGTGCACGCCTGGGCATCATGAGTTTTAAGTAGGGAGAAATCCAAACAATGTCAGTATTCCTAACAAGCTCTCATGCACAGGGTATCACTGGTAGAAGCAAAAATTGAACGATGGGCTCCCTGTAAGCTTGCACACATGGTTTATCATAGATTTGCTGAGAGAAAAAAAAAACACACACAGATTTCATCGGTGGACACAGAGGGTTACTCTCCAGGAGGAAGCTCTAATCAAGGCACAATACGTCTGAGAGTAAATAAACAAAGATAAGGGCTGCAAGGTTAAACAACATTAAATGGCTACCTGGTTAAACCGCAACTGGACTGTAACAATCAATATCTGAATGTAAAATCATTATGCCATCCAATCAATATATGGAACCGCTGGCCTGTAAAAATTTGTTGACCTTAAAGTTCAAACGTTAAAGAAACGCAGTCAAAACGCTGTATAAATTCATTGACCTGTAAAAATTCATTGATAGTCTAATCTCACTGACTGGCATAAAANGACTGTAACAATCAATATCTGAATGTAAAATCATTATGCCATCCAATCAATATATGGAACCGCTGGCCTGTAAAAAAATTTTGACCTTAAAGTTCAAACGTTAAAGAAACGCAGTCAAAACGCTGTATAAATTCATTGACCTGTAAAAATTCATTGATAGTCTAATCTCACTGACTGGCATAAAATCATTGATAGTGTAATTTCATTTGATAGCATAATTTCATTGGATAGTATAATTCATTGACAGTATAAAATGATGACCTATATAATTTCATTGCCCAAAATGTTAAAGGAATGCAGTTAAAAACGCTGGGAATTCACCGCAAATCACCAACAATGCAGATAGACAGGGATTCCAATACAAAATGCAGACCAAAATACTTGTAGGCAATCAATCGAATGGGCAAAGGCTCAAGATAAAATTCGTCAATTATTACCGTGCAGAGATAAAATACGCAGAGAAAAAGGCCATCAATAAACAATCACAGAGTTAAGTTGCGAGGGAGGTAATGCAACATAGTGTTGGTTCATCCAGCAATATATAAAATGCAGAGATAAACTTATTCGGTGATCATAAGATGTAGAATGAGGAACTTCGCCATCAATCAAACTTTGCAGGGTTAGAAAAATGCATCAGGGCGCAAGACAAACATTCATCCAAGGACAACAACAAGGGTATGTGGCTAACAGGTTCGTGCTTCATTCACCATCCTCGCACATAAAAGAAGGGCATTGAGATCCATAGGTCTTTTAACGCTAAGGCGACGACCGTAGATCAGGCTCCTAGACGACTACTCAGGAGAGGACTGGCGTGCTAGGGACGAAAAGAAAACAATCGCATGGGTCATAGTCAACAACAGGGATGTCGAGTCATGTGGGGATGAAGGCCACGGGAAATCAATCAACAAAACAATTAGTTAGGCTAAGAAAAGGGGTCCACTATCGATCTAAACATCCAATCCAATTACAAATCAATATGTAGATCCAAGCATAAGTCCTAATGCATTCTACTCTACAAAATAAAAGAGCATATTGTTGCCTGATCGCCTGCTTCGAATGACGTCCTGCGCTCCATGCAACTCCTGCTCATCGACCGTCGAGACTTCACCGGTACCTCCCAGCCAATGCTAGGGTTACTATTCTTCCTCCTTAGCCCCCCGAGCCGCAAAGGGGCCATGCACACTATCTAGAGATCTCGTCTAGCTCCCAGCTCGCCTCGCAAGGCCGAGCTACCACTCCACTCTGAGTTGGGTATCCCAACTCCCACAAGTAAATCAGTCAAGTCTATATTTTTGTAGTGTAACGTAACGCAAATAGAAGATCCTTCTCCATCCTTCTCCTTCCTTTATTTTATAGAGTTTCGAACTTCCTTTCTTTCCTAAAATATCATTTAATTAAAGTTTTAAAAATAAATTCCTATAATTTCCTCTCCGTACAAGTGTCGCCCATCCCCTACATTCCTCCATAAATTAATTTCTTTAATTAAGTAATTATCTTTATTTCCCTCACCCACCTAGAGTTACTCCCAGAATCACTCCTAGTGTCCCCAAATTCTCTTATAGGTTTTAATAGCTTTCCCTTTTATTAAATTGCTAATTCAGTTTAAAATTAGAAGGCTCTTAAATGTAGATTCTTTACTAAGTTGACTTCCCGCTTTTTCCTTTTTATGTTACCTCTTTTCCCTAGTTTCCTATTTTTTATTTTTTTTCCCTCTTTCCCCTTTTACTTAGAACTCAAAAAGGCAAGTGTGGAATTTAACCCCTTTTTCCATTTATCATTAATTTAGTATATTTTAAATTATCAAAAGATAAAATAATTAATTCCCTCTTTACATTTTATAACCACAGATTTTATTTCTTGTGAACAAATTAATTTCTTACTCCCTTCATGTTACAAAATTTTATGAAGATCGTAATTATTATTTAAGTGGTTTTTAGTTTAATTATTATTATTTTATTTTATTTTATGTTATCTATTTTTTTTTTTAAAGGTAGACAAAATTTTACCCCTAGCGTAATTTTAGACTTAGAACTTAGATTTTGTACTGGGCAAAATTTAATTAGGGAATTTTTTTTAAAATTACTTAACATGTTATTTGTCTTAGGGCCATCTAGATTCATCCCTCTATCATCAACAACGCGACGTGCCCTTCAGGATGCACTAGGTGCTCCAAGGGTGCCACTCGCCTCATATGTTCCTTTGCACGACGTGCCCTTTAGGACACACTACGTGCTCCAAGGGTGCCACTTGCCTCTTGACTGATTTGGTAGACATCAATAACCCCTCGAGTCAACACTCTACCAGGTGAACTTGTGGGAGACTAAGGGCTTATGAGGAATAAGTCCCCTTCCTTATTGCGCGCCCCTTAGAATCATCGTGAGCGACTGTCGCAGTCTTCCCTCATGGCATCGTGGGTCCTCTCGAACTAGGTAATCGTTAAACTACAGTTCGAGCCACGACGGGAGTGCTAGTAGGCTATGGTAGGGTTGTTGTCCACACCTCTTCCTCACATCTCTGGTAGTCGTGCGTGACCCCTTTACTCCATATGTGAGTCTGGTCGGCAAGCTATCATTAGCCTGCATCATCAACAAATCATGTCAGAACATATTCACATCATATCATCTAATTAGATGCACTAATATCATAGTAAAATAAATCAAACCCCAATGGCACACTCCTTGACTCAATTTGGAGTCCAAGGGGTTCCATCGATGCATTTGCATCCTCAAGGTCCAAAACCCTGCACACTCAGTAAAATCGAGTCAATATCACCTGTCTATGTCAATGTAGTAAAACAACATGTCATCAACCCATAAGGCATCATAATCAAAATCAAAAGTTTTAATAGCATAAAATATGGATCACTTGCTAGCAAGTGTCCTCAAAGAATAAGTTGTGTGCCAAAGCAGGATGTTACATAAACCCCCTCTTGGTCTAAACTTTGTCCTGAAGTTTCACAGTATAATGCTGAAATAAAGTATATCACAATATCATATGTCTATCTATCAAACAAAAATGGAAACTGTTGGTGCATATCATATGTGTCCTCCCAGGTCGTCGAGTGCAGATTATAATTGTCCCAGTGGACCTTGACCTGATCTACCCTTTGATGACGTAGTTGTCGAAGGCGATGATTCAAGATGCGGACCGGCTCGGCCGTGAGAGCTCCCTCATCTGATAAATGCAAGTGACTCATGTCAATAACATGTGTAGGATCACTAATATAATGTCTCAAAACAGATACATGAAAAACATTGTGAATTCGCCTCAAGGAATCAGGCAAGGCTAGTCGATAGGCCACGGGCCCCTTTCTCTCCACAATCTCAAAAGGGCCCATGAACCTAGGAGAGAGTTTATCTCCCTTCCCAAACTTGATCGAGCTCTTGTGTGGTTTAACCCGCAAGAAGACTCGATCACCGACCTCGTAATTATGGTCAACATGGTGCACATCGGCATAAATCTTATGTCAATCCTGCGCTTCTTTAATCCTTTGTCTTATTGTTTGCATTTACTCTTCCATTTCTTGGATCACTTCTGGTCCCACCAGGACCCTATCCTCAAGTCGATCCCAACTTGAAGGCATCCGACATGGTCGCCCATAAAGGAACTCGAAAGGCGCCATCTTAATGGTGCTCTGGTAACTATTGTTGTAAGAAAACTCCACTAGTGGAAAGAATTCTTCCCAACACTTTTGTTGGTCCATCACGTACATGTGCAACATGTCCTCCAAGCTTTGGTTCGTTCATTCGGTCTGTTCGTCAGTCTCCGGGTGATACACAGTACTAAATTTAAGTTGGGTTCCCAAGGCCTCTTGGAAACTCATCCAAAATTGTCCGGTAAACATCAATCCTCGATCAGATATAATCCTCTTAGGCACGCCATGCAGCCTCACAATCTCACTGATGAAAAATATAGCTATGTTAGGTGTCTGATATGTCGTATGCACAGGAATAAAGTGAGCACTCTTCATCAGAGTGTCTACTACTACAAAAATTGAGTCATGTCTCCTGGCTGTCAGTGGCAATCCAATAATAAAATCCATCGAAATAACTTCCCATTTCGATTCTGGAATGGCATGTGGTTGTAGTAATCCTACTGGGTGTCTATGTTTAGCCTTTACCTGCTAACACTCTATACATCTGGCCACATGGTTGACTATGTCGGCCTTCATTCCCTTCCATAAGAATAAGGGTTTAAGGTCTTCCCTCATCTTCATGACTCCCGGGTGAGCCATGTAAACTGCTCTATGAGCCTCGCTCAGGATCAACATCCTCAACTCTTCGTTTGGAAGTACGTAAATCCAACCTTTAAACCTCAATAAATCATTGCTATCAAATGAAAATCCCTCAAATCGTGGTACCATCATTGTGTTTTGTCCAATAAAACCCTCGACCTCTTTGTACCAGTCATCGCCACGCTGTAAAGTTAGAATCTTTTCACGTAGATTCGTTTGAAGAGGCAACACCGAAAAGATGCGTGGTCTCTGACTCAATGCATCCGCCACTCAGTTTACTATGCCTTTTATGTAAGTTCTTGAAGTCGTACTTGCTAAGCAATTCCGACCAACGTCGTTGTCGCACGTTCAGGTCACTTTGCGTAAATATGTGTTGTAGTCCACAATGGTTAGTCCTTAGTTCAAATTTTCGTCCAAAAAGGTAGTGTCTCCAAACCTTCAAGGCATATACAATGGCTAATAACTCCAAATCATGCGTCGCATAGTTCTCCTCATGCCTTCTTNTACTAAATTTAAGTTGGGTTCCCAAGGCCTCTTGGAAACTCGTCCAAAATCGTCCGGTAAACATCGATCCTCGATCAGATATAATCCTCTTAGGCACGCCATGCAGCCTCACAATCTCACTGATGAAAACTCTAGCTATGTCAGGTGTCTGATATGTCGTACGCACAAAAATAAAGTGAGCACTCTTCGTCAGAGTGTCTACTACTACAAAAATCGAGTCATGTCTCCTGGATGTCAGTGGCAATCCAACAATAAAATCCATCGAAATAACTTCCCATTTCGATTCTAGAATGGCATGTGGTTGTAGTAATCCTACTGGGTGTCTATGTTCAGCCTTTACCTGCTAACACTCTATACATCTGGCCACATGGTTGACTATGTCGGCCTTCATTCCCTTCCATAAGAATAAGGGTTTAAGGTCTTCCCTCATCTTTGTGACTCCCGAGTGAGCCATGTAAACTGCTCTATGAGCCTCGCTCAGGATCAACATCCTCAACTCTTCGTTTTTCGGTACGTAAATCCAACCTTTAAACTTCAATAAATCATTGCTATCAAATGAAAATCCCTCAAATTGTGGTACCATCATTGTGTTTTGTCCAATAAAACCCTCGACCTCTTTGTACCAGTCATCGCCACGCTGTAAAGTTAGAATCTTTTCACGTAGATTCGTTTGAAGAGGCAACACCAAAAAGATGCGTGGTCTCTGACTCAATGCATCCGCCACTCAGTTCACTATGCCTTTTATGTAAGTTCTTGAAGTCGTACTCGCTAAGCAATTCTGACCAACGTCGTTGTCGCACGTTCAAGTCACTTTGCGTAAATATGTGTTGTAGTCCACAATGGTTATTCCTTAGTTCAAATTTTCATCCAAAAAGGTAGTGTCTCCAAACCTTCAAGGCATACACAATGGCTAATAACTCCAAATCATGCATCGCGTAGTTCTCCTCATGCCTCCTCAGTTTCCTCGAAATGTAAGCAATCACTCATCCATCTTGCATCAAGACTCTGCCTAAGCCTTCCTTGGATGTGTCAGTGCATACCAAGAAGTCTGCGTGCATGTCAGGGACCTTTAGTATTGGTGTTGTTGTCAACAATTACTTGAGCCTCCGAAATGCTTTCATGCATTTCTCGGTCCATACAAACTTCTTGTTCTTCTTCTGCAACTTCGTGATCAGACTTGTTATCTTCGAAAATCCCTCGACAAACTGTCGATAGTATCCTGCTAAATCCATGAAGCTACGTACTTCTGGGACATTTGTCGGCGCAGACCATTCCATAATAGCCTCGACCTTGGCTGGATCCATGACGATGCTTTCACCGGAGATGGCATGCCCTAAGTAGTGAATCTTCGATTGATAAAATGAGCATTTGGACAACTTCCCATACAATTTGTGTTCTTGCAAACACTGTAGTACCAAGCGCAAGTGATTTTCATGCTCCTCCGTTGTCCGAGAGTAAATCAAAATATCATCAATGAATACTTGGATGAACTTTTCCAAGTACTCGCAAAACACCCCATTCATCAAACTCATAAATACCCCTGGGGCATTTGTCAGTCCAAACGGTAAAACAATAAACTCGTAATGTCCAAACCTCGTCTTAAAGTCCGTCTTAGGGACGTCATATTCTTTAATCCGTAACTAGTGGTATCTTGATCGCAAGTCGATCTTGGAGAACACCATCGTGCCCTTCATTTGATCGAATAGATCATCAATTCTCAGCAACAGATACTAATTCTTGATTGTGGCCTTGTTCAATTAACGGTAGTCAATGCAGAGCCTCCACGATCCGTCCTTATTTTGTATGAAAATAAAAGGTGCACCCCACGGTGACACACTAGGATGTATCATTCCCAGGTCTAGCAACTCCTTTAGTTGCATTTTCAACTCTTGTAACTCCGAGGTCGACATTCGATACGACATTCTTGCTATCGGTTTAGTCCCCGGTTTTTGGTCGATGGTAAACTCCAACTCCCTCTCTAGTGACATCCCAGGTAACTCCTCTGGAAATACGTTCACAAACTCTTTCACCACCAGAAGGTGTTCTAGACCTTCCGCTACTCCCTTCTCATTTAACGCAAGGATCGCATAAAGATTGAACCCCTTGCGCATACTCTTCTGTAGCTATAAGGAAGAGATGAACCTCAGGGAAACTCCCTGGTTCCGTCCTACAATCACTCGTCTCTGTCCCTCATCATCGACCAAGCTCAACCATTTTGTCTTACAGTTGAGTATTGCCTCATGCAATTCCAACCAGTCCATACCAATCACGACATCATAAGATCCTAGGATCGTGACGTACAGGTTGGCCCTTGTGACAAACTCTCCCAGGTTAAGGACACAGCCTGTAACCTTACTCCAACCTTTTGTTTGGCTTCGGAATCCATCTCCACGAAGCTAAACTCATCCTGTTTGACTGTCTTTACCTTAATCCTTTTTAGCACTGCACCAGAAATGAAACTCTCTGTAGCACTAGGATCTATCAAAATACTAAGGGTTTGGTCAGTGACGGTACCTATCATCTCGAGCACCATCGACTGGTGCTCTACTTGGTGTTTATTCACCGTTGCATGAATCTGATGGGCCTAGCCTATATCTCCCATGGTAGTGGGTCCGGCTGATCCGGACACTCTGGTCCTCTCCACAGGGCAGTCGTGCTGGTAGTGTGGCTCCCCACACGTCCAACACCCCTTCTTCGGCCCAGTAGTCCTGGTACCCGAAGTAGAAGATGATGGCCCACCAGCCTAGAACCTTGGTCCGTTCTATTGAACCGGCCTAAACTGTTGCTATTGCGATCGAGGTTGTTGCTGATGTTGTGGTCCTCGATAAGGTGTTCGCTGTTGAGATGTCAGTCATCGAGGTGTAGTGAAAGTGGACCCCCTCTGGAAGCCACGATATCCCAGCATATGTTTGGATGGTGTCTAATGCTGCTATACTCCAGATGAAACCTGCCCTACTGGTCTCACTGGAGCCCTGGTCTAACCCCCGCTAATAAGCTCCTCCTCTACTATGAGGGCCTTCTAGATGGCATCATGCAAGGTTTGAGGCATCAAAATCCTAACCCTTGCACGTAGGCTGTCGTTAAGGTCTAACATGAACCTATTGACCTTAAGTTTCTTAGTGTTTAGGTGTGGAGCATAGCGAAGCAGCTCCATAAAATGGGCCTCGTACTCGGTCACCGTACGACCTCCCTGTTGTATGGC
>JASDQU010882770.1:0-17651 GCA_032191745.1 Picea mariana
ATGGGTCGTTAGGAAGAGAAGAAACACACCAAACCATTGTATAAGCACATAGGAGACTAAGGGTTTAACTTATCTTAATGTGATTAACTTGGAGGATCGAGACAAAGGACGAATAGTTTTTTTTTTTTTTTTTTTTGTTGAGTATTAAGCCTTCACGAGGCAAGAAACCCACCTCCCTCCATTCTTCCTGGGAGGGGAGGTGTTCAAAATGTTGGATTTGGGGATTTATGTTGGTTGTTTCAATTACGTGGGTGGAGATAAAGGGGTGGGTGGGTTTAATGTGGTTATCATGGAGGATCAAGGCAAAGGAGAATGTGGTTATCATGGAGCATCAAGGCAAAGGAGAAACAATTTTTTAATATCAAGTCTTTATGTGGTAAAAAAACTATTTCTCTCAATCTTTTTTAGGAGGGGAAGGTGCTACTAATAATGGATTTGGTGATCTATGTTAGTTGTTTCAATTGGGTGGGTGGGTAGAGACTCAATTCAAAATCACTTGTTGGCTCATCATTGTATATGTCACAAAGATCATTAATGAGTTCAATGTAACAAGGACAGGGCTGTCGTAGAAACCTAGTTATAGAAAAGGAGGAAGGGGTGTTGTAGTCAACCAATCTATTATACAATGCCTCCACATATTGTGGTAATCTATGTGCATTAATTAATTGATCATTTTGGTTATTCATGGTGGATGGAATGAACAAAGGTGGTTGATAATTAGTGTTACTCAGGGACACGTTATTGAGAGTAGGGGATGCACTCCCCACTCTCCTGTGAGTGGGTATTCCAATGGGGACATTTCCCCACATCCTCTTTTTTGGGGTCACGCAAACAGATGTGGTAGAGAATGTGGCCCTCAGAAAATGAGATCCGTCCATGCTCCCTTTTGACCAAAGTCAATCATTTCAAGAAAAAAAAAGACAAAAAAGCAAAAATAAAATGAATGTAAACTTAATGCATAGGTTGATGAGGAGGAGACAAAGAACAACTCGAGTTGGTTGGTGTGTAGTTGAGTATTTTAGAGGATGTGAATGACTTTGGTGTGTAGTTGAGTATTTTAGAGGATGTGAATGACTTTGATTCAGATAGTGGCATTCCCATGATTGGCTATTATTCCTTTGTGAAGTCATTGGATGCAGAGACTAGTGGGACATTGCCTTCCGCAGTGATGCTCATTTGTCCTTTGACCTGTTCTTAGATCAATGTTCTTATTAAGACTTAAATCTATCTTCTGAATTTTCTAAATATAATAAGAAATACAATGATATTTGTTAATCATGATTGTTATGTTGTTAGATCATTACATGTATCTTTTATGATTTATTACACTATCTAACCATTTACAAAGATGCTAAGATGGCACTTACCAGTAGACTCAACAACAGAACTGCTGCAGAACACCAGGATAGATCCATCTTAGCCCCAGATTTATTAACCACCTGGAGGGATGAAGAAAAAATTGAGGAACAACCTCTCTGCTTAAAAGATTTGGTGTTAAAATGGATTTATGTTGGTTTAGTTTATTATTATATTTAATTTTTTAATATTAACAATAATAATCGTAATCTGATTCCAAGGTCACGGTATAGCTAGACATCGAATTGATGTATGAGACCCCCTTGTTTGTGGGACAAGGGACACTCTCTGCATAGAGATTTGACTGCTTAATCTATGGAAATGTACCTACCCTACCCCCCTCTAGATTCGAACCTGTGACCTCTATGGAGGAAACACATATTCTTAACTGTTAGGTCTAGTCACACTATACACTATGGTAATTATCATTAATGGTCTGCATTCTTTTATCTTACAGACCTCAACTTTTTTTCATTTTCATTTATAAGTGTTACACATCTCATCCATACTGTGTTGTAGAGTACACCTCACTTCTCTGGGTGCAATAATACCATTGACTCAATTCAACTGCTGCTGAAGAGGCAAGCCGATACCAATCTACAATATCTTTGAGAAATGATCAGATTCCAACGTCACAAGTCCTTGTCACCTTAACCCTAATATAAAATATTAGCAAAAATAGGAGCGCAAATATGAATCCATTTGTACTTGAAATGTTGCCAAACATAAATTTACAGTCAAAGGGAATGCATATTTTTTCTCCTATGGTTCATAGAATTTTATACTGGTTTGCTGATTGCTTTCCTTAACCACACTTCAAATGTAAAGAATATTCGACCAAGTTGTAACTAGAATTCACTCCAAAAGCAGAAATCCAAATTACCATGCAGAACATTTTCTACATACATCCAAGAAACTAGAATTGAAGGAGAATATTGAATATGAATGCTGGAGCACAGTCCTTTATAACCTTGATTTCATCTACTTCAAAAAAGGAGACATTAGTATCATAGCCACATAGAACTTGCAATGAAGCTTCAATCTCTTCATTTCCAATCTTGGCCTGCGACACCATAAACAAGCATTTCTCAAAATTAGGCTTTCAAAAAGCATGTCACATTGAACACTGTAAAGAGAACTTTAAGATGACTTTGGTGAACAGGATTAATTCATATAAAGTCCACCAGCCATCTTGGAGATTCTGGGATGAAAAAGTGTCCAAAAACGAAGAATGTGCAAGGGATTACGCCTACACATCCAGGCAACAATAACAATAATGTTTTTTCAAAAGCATCAAATGATGAGCAAACGAGCATACTCTGAAAACTTCTTTTCTAAGCAAGCATACCAACAATTCCCAAATGCTTCTAGGTAAGGAATAGCCCACAGAGATTTCACTGCTTAGTCTATGGAAGTGTACCTACCCTACCTCCTCCAGATTCGAACCTGTGACTTCTATGGAGGAAACACATATTCTTAACTGTTAGGCCTAGTTACACTATACATTATGGTAATTACTATTAATGGTCTACATTCATTTATGACCTCAATTTTTTTTCATTTTCATTTATAAGTGTTACATATGGATGTTACACATCTCATCCATACTGTGTTGTAGAGTACACCTCGCTTCTCTGGATGCAATAATACCATTGGCTCAATTCAACTGCTGCTGCAGAGGCAAGCCAATACCAAACTACAAAGTCTTTGAGAAATGATCAGATTCCAACGTCACAAGTCCTTGTCACCTTAACCCAGATATAAAATATTAGCAAAAATAGGAGCGCAAATATGAATCCATTTGTACTTGAAATGTTGCCAAACATAAATTTACAGTCAAAGGGAATCCATATTTTCTCTCCCATGGTTCATAGAATTTTATACTGGTTCGCTGATTGCTTGCCTTAACCACACTTCAAATGTAAAGAATATTTGACCAAGTTATAACTAGAATTCACTCCAAAAGCAGAGATCCAAATCACCATGCAGAACATTTTCTACATACATCCAAGAAACTAGAATTGAAGGAGAATATTGAATATGAATGCTGGAGCACAGTCCTTTATAACCTTGATTTCATCTACTTCAAAAGAGACATTAGTATCATAGCCACAGAGAACTTGCAGTAAGCTTCAAACTCTTCATTTCCAATCTTGGCCTGCGACACCATAAACAAGCATTTATCAAAATTAGGCTTTCAAAAAGCATGTCACATTGAACACTGTAAAGAGAACTTTAAGATGACTTTGGTGAACAGGATTAATTCATATAAAATCCACCAGCCATCTTGGAGATTCTGGGATGAAAAAGTGTCCAAAAACAAAGAATTTGCAAGGGATTACACCTACACATCCAGGCAACAATAACAATAGTGATTTTTCAAAAGCATCAAAAGATGAGCAAACAAGCATACTCTGAAAACTTCCTTTCTAAGTCAGCATACCAACAATTTCCAAAGGCCTCTAGGCAAGGAATAGTCCATAGAGATTTGACTGCTTAGTCTATGGAAATGTACCTATCCTACCTCCTCCAGATTCGAACCTGTGACTTCTATGGTGGAAACACATATTTTTAACTGTTAGATCTAGTCACACTATACATTATGGTAATTACTATTAATGGTCTACATTCGTTTATCTTACAGACCTCAACTTTTTTTCATTTTCATTTATAAGTATTACACATGGATGTTACACATCTCATACATACTGTGTTGTAGAGTACACCTCGCTTCTCTGGGTGCAATTATACCATTGACTCAATTCAACTGCTGCTGCAGAGGCAAACCGATACCAATCTACAAAGTCTTTGAGAAATGATCAGATTCCAACGTGACAAGTCCTTGTCACCTTAACCCAGATATAAAATATTAGCAAAAATAGGAGCGCAAATATGAATCCATTTGTACTTGAAATGTTGCCAAACATAAATTTACAGTCAAAGGGAATGCATATTTTCTCTCCCATGGTTCATAGAATTTTATACTGGTTTGCTGATTGCTTGCCTTAACCACACTTCAAATCTAAAGAATATTTGACCAAGTTATAACTAGAATTCACTCCAAAAGCAGAGATCCAAATCACCATGCAGAACATTTTCTACATACATCCAAGAAACTAGAATTGAAGGAGAATATTGAATATGAATGCTGGAGCACAGTCCTTTATAACCTTGATTTCATCTACTTCAAAGGTGACATTAGTATCATAGCCACGGAGGACTTGCAATGAAGCTTCAAACTCTTCATTTCCAATCTTGGCCTGCGACACCATAAACAAGCATTTCTCAAAATTAGGCTTTCAAAAAGGATGTCACATTGAACACTGTAAAGAGAACTTTAAGATGACTTTGGTGAACAGGATTAATTCATATAAAATCCACCAGCCATCTTGGAGATTCCGGGATGAAAAAATGTCCAAAAACAAGCCATCTTGGAGATTCCGGGATGAAAAAATGTCCAAAAACAAAGAATGTGCAAGGGATTACACCTACACATCCAGGCAACAATAACAATAATGATTTTTCAAAAGCATCAAAAGATGAGCAAACGAGCATACTCTGAAAACTTCCTTTCTAAGCCAGCAATTCCAAAAGGCCTCTAGGCAAGGAATAGCCCACATAAATATGCCAGCATAATAACAATATGACAGAGAGCTGCTCCATAAATAACCAACGATTACACAGTAATGAGATTTACAATTTAGTTGCAATGATCCTTGTTATAATACAGTAATATCGCATTACAATATCACTTGCGCGACTGTGCCAAGGCTACCCCACAAGAGCTTGGGAGCTATTTAAACTATGTATACTGGTGCCTACAGTGATTATGCCACACATTGTGTATCAGGTTCATATCAGACCAATAGTTTTGTCAATGACAAAAACATACTAGAGTGCACAATGCATACAAAGATTATCAAAGTGAAACTAAACTAACTCAGACTAAACTGAATTGTTTTCCAGTCTTGGGAATGTCTTTACCATACCTTAGTACTTTTCGCTGTTCAGACCATTTATATTCTCGGTGAAGATTAAAAATCTGTGTGATTTAACATAGACAAACAATGTGCCCAAACTCATGTATGTCTGTATTCTGTGATCAGCTTCACTAGCTAGAACATTGGACTGACACAAAGTTGAAGGATGCAAAAGAGAAATTGGAAGGGAAGGTTGAAATAGAGATATCCTAGAAAATCAACGTGAAAATATATTTTTCATCCTCTTTCAGTAGTCAGTTGACTTTGGAAAATACTCATACAAATTTTGTGTTCTCAACATGGGGGAGGATTATAACGCTCTCTCAAGGGCAGAATCTTTTATTGAAACTATATGGACTCCGGGAAATTGTCGTCATACTTTACATGATGACACTATTCTATGCTTCAAGTTTGTTATGGTTGTTGTGGCTCCGATATTGGCAGATTACCTAGATTTACTGCTCCAGTGGTCTCGAGAAGTTGAAGCTTTGTCTGCTCTGGCAGATGATGTGGCTCTCGAAAAAGTTTCTCTCCATTAATGTTGCTCAATACAGAATGCATTTTGAAAGAATGGTGCAAGGATATATTCTTTTTGGAGCTTCAGCTTCCCCAATTGTCAAAAGGGTGGGAAGAACTTAAAAACTGGAGTAGACATAATAGTCCGTGAGGATCTAGAAAAATAATTAGGAAACATTCCTGATATGTATGGCTTTGTTTTTATTAAGAAATTGAAAACTTCAAGCAACTTTAAACAAATTGGCTTTTAAAGCTCAGGGTAATTATTTTAAGACGATCTGATACTCTTTGCCAGGAATATGTACAAAACAAGAAACAATGGTTGGAAAAAGCTATGAATCAAGTATTGCAAGGAAATGAATCAGCGGAAAAGATTAAAACAACTGATGGGATTGGCAATGTAAATAGTTTTGAAGTTTCTTTATCTTCAGAATTTGTTGATATGTTAGATGTGCTACAACACCAACTAAAGAACTTGAAGTATGCTCTCAATGAAGTGGATAGTACGGATCTCTGGCGAAGCTTGATCAGTCATCTAGATCCGTTTGTCTTTACCAATATTCCTTTAAGCAATGCCAAGTTTTCACATTGTGGCATTTGCTAGTTTGAAGCTGATATGCAAGCATTGTTCCTAGTCTTTAAGCCATTATGTTCTCATCCTACAGGTTTTTCCCCAAATCTAAGTGATTCATCAAGGTTGCCAGCCATGCTATCCACTGATGTGTAAGCTATGTACAAAAAATATTTCATGCTCCATTTTCAGCCATCAAAGATGGCAAGGATCATTGCAAATTCAAATGCTTAAGACGGTATGGAATACAACAATTGTCTACAGGAAGTATGAGTTAGTTCATTGAGAGGATAAAATAATATTTAACACTCAATTTGTAGTACATGTATGTCAGGTTGAAATCATTATTGAAGCCAAACAATGTGTGATGCTTCAGAAAGTGGCACTATGGATGAGACCCTTAATCAAAGTGCTGATATAAGCATGTGAACTTCTAGAAAAAGTGAGGCACCTACACGACACTTATCACAATTGTATTACCAGGAGAAATTGCAGTTCTTGGTATTCTTCCCTCTTCTGATGATAAATTACTAAAACCAAGATATCACCTCACGGAAAACAATGTACTTAGGCTATGGTCTAGAAGAAAAGGGGCAACCTACGCAACACTGATCACAATATTTTTACCAGGAGAAATTGCAGTACTTGGCATTCTTCCCTCTGATGATAAATTACTAAAACCAAGACATGCGTCATGGACAACAATATACTTAAGCTATGTCCATATCAGGCATTGTGAGGAGGACATAAGCTTTTTTCCCCAATGCAAAAACAGGCCTCAAGCTAGACAATGTCGCTTTTTTTCTCATATGCGAAAAATAGGCCTCAACCTAGACAATGTCACAATTATCATTACCCTCTTTGCATGATGTACATCAATGTTTTTGTCAAACTTCAAAATGGGCATGTCTGAACATAGTTGCTTACAAGCCTAAAGATCTTGGTGGTTTTGTACTAATATCTGAAGAGGTGCATGTGGACATTCTAATAGTACACACATACTGCTACCTAATGACAACAAACATTTATCTCTCAGAGAGTGAGTTTAGTGACTCAAGACTGGCAGAGCATACCCAGCAGGGGCAACGGAACTTGAACCTTTGGTCTTTGCCAAACAGAATGAGTAAAGACTGTCAACTTATGGAATCATAATAAGCATGCTTTTAAAGAAAAATGAAATCAAGAAGGACAGCCTAAGTTAACTTAGATTTTATATATCTCTTCCATTTCATAGCAGTCTAAGTCAAAGACCATCGGCAAACCCTTTAAATGACTTAGTCAAAGAAGCAACCCCATTCTTTCCAAGGCCAATCAGTTACTCTCTTTTATAACCAAAACAAGGAAGCCTCACAAATGCTGCCAAAATAAAATTTGAAAAAATATACCGACTTTAAAACAAAAATTTATAATAAATGCTAGAATATAAAACAAAAATAAAGCCTACACAATTCTAGATCTACATGTTACACAATGCTCTTAATAATTAAAGAATTCTAGAAGGGACTTGAACCCCCATCTCCTCCGAAAGGAGGCATGTATCCAATTACAACACCAGAATTACTATATTAAATATCCTAAGGATTTTGAAGGAACCAGAATAGCAGATGCCATCCTTCTCATAGCACTCTTTATATCACAACTAATTGTTCTGGAATCAATTTTATAACTAAACGAGCAGCACTTCTATTTTGCTTGTTTTTAATTTTTTATGCATATTATGGGGAAAGTTGTGCAATAATCATTTTGCACAAAGTAGTCATGATAATCATGTAAGGTGAAGCTCTTGAAGAAATCAATTCTAGGTATTAGACTTTCAACCCTGTCAACAATAAAGTGTCAACCTTGCTATTGGACTTCCTTTTCTTCTTCGATGTAAAAGACCATTTGATAATTATAATGAAACATTATAAATCCTACCATCTGTGAACGCATAACTGCATAAAAAACAACAGTATCTTGGAAGAACTTTTAGAATAATAATTAGGGCATAAATTTAAGTTTCTTACATTAAAGAAAATAGAGGTATTAGCAAACAAAACTACTAAGATTCAGACTATCTCGTTTCGTGATTGAAACCATGAACTCCCTCATATTGTGCATTTTATTAAGGCACGAGAACAGTCATGAACATAAAAAGGACACAAAACTGTAAGTATGTGTTTGACAAAATAAAAACATTATTTCTTAGACAAATATGGCTGTTAAAATGGTAAAATTCTGCTTGAATAGCAAATCACAGCATTTAGGCAACATATAGATGGCCAAACATTTCAGATGAGTTTTGCATTGAATTAGAACCCCAAATTAAAAAATATGTTGTGGAACAACAGTTGTATAACTTAATTACTACTAAATTGTAACTGCCTTTGGCTTAAGTTGCTCCCTCCTTATCCTGTTCTACCTGCAACTCTCTACTGCGGCCTGCCTAAAAATTCCATGATTTAAACTATCTTTAATTCAGCTTAAGATGCTGTGAAAAGGTATAACCTGTAGCCCTCGAAATCTCCATATTTGAATACTATTTGTGCGACCATTTCAACAAAGTATATGTTAAGTACATAATACCAATCATAGTAGGCGTGAAGCTCAAGTACTAACCCTGATGGTATGTGTAGTGAGAAGCTATTTATGGTATAAAAAACGAGATGAACAATTAAGTGAATTTTAGGTAATTTCTTTTAGTTGGAATTATAAATTTTATAGTTTAAAGTTAACTAAAGTTATTTATTGTCAATCATAGTTATGATAATCTACCAAAATTTACTATGTGCACCAAACCATAGCTTAGTTAACCAACCTAAACCAATACCATAGCTTAGTTAACCAACCTAAACCAATACTGATTATATAGTGAATGAAAGTCAACAAAGTTAACTATACTCAATTATATTTAATCATAATGAATCAAAGTTAATCATAGTCAACCATAATCAACCCATCTAACTTAATTCATTTCTAAGATAATCAAATGTAATATGTGCAAAATTCTCACTTATAGAGTTTAGTTGACTCCTAATACAAAGTTTAGTTGAGTTTAAGAATTAACTTGTATAAATAGTGATTTAGGGTTCCTCTTGATTTTGTACTCTACATCTGATCTTCACAACGATAAAAATGGAAAATCAATGGAAGCAACATTATTACTTATCCCATTGAACTCAATTCATTAAAAAAGATGAAATAAAACCTTATAAAACAAGTTGTAGAAACCACAATTACTATTTCATGATTAATAGTGGTTCCTCTTTGGTTGTACTCTACATGTGATCACCACAATTATTGATTACTATTTTTTTTTAATTTAGCCACAAATTCAGTGATCACCACAATTATTGATTACTATTCTTTTTAATTTAGCCACTAATTCAGTGCCAAATAAGGAAAACAACATCGCTACCCAATTTAAATTTAAAATTATTGAGCAAAGATAAATAGAAAATTTGATATTCTAAATGTAAATCTATTTCTTGATTATTCTAAATCTTAATAAATAAGAAGAAAAGTATTTAAAATAATATTTTGTATTTCATTTTTTTAAAGAAATATCTCACACAAGGGAGCAACCGCAAGCTAGGGTTTTTGACAGTCGCGGCCATAGTAGAGGGCAGCATGAGCACCAGAGGGGAGGGTAAGGGTACCCCCTCATACAAACAAGTAGTGGTAGACAGAGGGAAAGGGCCAAGGGGCGTATTTTTCAAGGCACCAGTGACAGGCACCTCGGGATCTGACCCTGGAATAGGTTAGGAAAGGAATAAGGGGAAAAGTGAATGCATGGAAGAGGAAGCCATAGAAACTCAGAACGCGACACAGGACACAACGAAAACCAACTAGGAAGAAGGGCGCAACCCGTGTAAACCCAAATCAACACTGATTCCTAAGGTGATACTGGAGGATCCGTAGATGCAACTCTACAGAGTTCAGATGAAGGCACATGCGCTAATTTGCAAATTTATGGGTTTGTGGCCCACCGAAAGAGCACTGCGCAACTGGATCAAATATCATTGGAAGACAAATGGGGAAGTGGAGCTCCATCTGGGCTCAAAAGGTTTCTTCACAACAATGTTCATAAACCTGGAGGACAGAGATAGAGTATTTGAAGGAGGGCCATACTTCCATGCATCAACAGGACTGTACATGTAGCCATGGAAGGAGATTTCTCCCCAGAAAAAGAGACCTTCAAAAAGGTACCGGTCTGACTGAGACTCTATTCCCTACCCTTAGACTACTGGTTACCCTCTACTTTTGAAGCAATAGGGAATAAACTGGGGACATATATAAAGACCGTAGAAGCCACCCTGAAGGGGAGATACACATCTTACGCAAGAATATGTATAGAGATGAATGTGTCGGGAGCACTCCCAGAAGCCATAAGCCTCGAATTCAGGGATGAGGAATGGATCGAAAACATCGATTATGAACAAATCCCCTTCCGATGTAGAAGGTGCCATGAACATGGTCACTTGATCAGGGAATGCCCACTTAATAAAAAACAAGAAACGAAAAACCCCAAACCACAACAGGATGAGGATGGGTTTGTTAAACCAAACCCCAGAAGCAGAGCCAACAAAAAGCAGAGCAACGCCCAAGTAGGAAATGACCCAGAGGTCCGGATTACCCCAGAAGGAAGGGATAAAACCAATCAAGGGGAAGAAACCAAGAAGGATACGCCAAAAGTTCAGGAAGTCAGAGAACAAACACCAAACGAGCCCACCGATCGACCAAATAACCAGAAGGAACAAGGAAGCTACGCAACTCCGATGGAAGGAGAAATCAGAGACGACAATACCCCCATGCAAGATGCAGAGGGAGAGGCGGAAATGACACCAAGCGAAGTAGGCACAGAAGACCTGGAACTCAGAGACCTGGTGGAAAGGGAAGGGATAGATCTCACGAACATACTGGAGCAATGGAAAAGACAGGGAGTAGACAATGTACCAACATAGCAACTTGACCACATCCAGTACTTGTTCCTCCTAAGGGGGGAAGCCAAAGCTAGAGGCCTAATGCGTACACACGGGGAGATTGGACACCTAGGAGTCAAAGCCGGTGAGGTACAACCACAACTCTCACCCAAGTAGACGCGGAGGAAAAAAGGCAGGAAATCCAATAGTGTAGCCTTGCAGGAGCTTGGAGCGCTACTAATAAACTCGGGTAAGATAAAAAAACTCTTCCCCAACTCGCCCCCGCAAGTTTAAATGAAGGTTATAACTTGGAATATAAGAGGCCTAAAGCAACGAATCCTTAGAAGTAGACTAAAACAGGAATAACCAGATCTCTGCTTTATTCAAGAGACCAAGAGTAATACAGACGGAATGGAAACAATCAGTCAACAACAATGGCGTAAGTACAAGATGGTGGCTATTGGCGGCCACCAAATGGCAGGAGGTATCCTCACCCTATGGAACCCACAAATACTAAGCCTAATAACAGTCGAAGCGACAAGGCATACCCTTACGGTCCGCATGTAACTCATTGGGAACACAGAGGTGATTTTATGCACTAATGTGTATGGACCCCAGGGGTCAGAGGATAGGAGAGGAATGCTATGAGACCTATATGATCTCAAAAACTGAGCCAACAACCTCCATTGGATCCTACTCGGGGATTTCAACATCATCACGTCACTTGCGGAGAAAAAAGGAGGTATAAGAAGATTGGATAGAGATGCGGAGGAGTTCTCAAAATTCACACAACGAAGATGGTAGATCTAAAAACCAATAATGGCCAGTTCACCTGGAACAATAAGCGAATGAGTGAGCATCAGGTAACAACAAGACTCAACAGATTCCTAGTGTCAGAGTCAATCATTATGCAGGGGCTAACCCTAGACTGCAACATCCTTCCATGGTGGGGATCTGATCACTGGCCAGTGCAACTGGAAGCAAGCTTCCAGACCACACCAAAGAACAGACCTTTTAGATTTGAGAAATTCTGGATGGAACACCCGACTTTCAAGGAAATAATCAAACTGTGGTGGCGTGAGGAGCAACTAGAGCAAGGGACAAGGATGTTCAAACTCTACAAAAAACTAAAACATATCAAATATAGGCTCAAGGAGTGGAACAAGGACATTTTTGGGAATATAAACCAAGAGAAGAACAACATTGAAGAAAGAATGAAAAAGCTCCAGGAAACCTGCATTTCGGAGGGCTACAATGAGGAGCGGAAAAAGGAGGAGATCCAGATGACCCATGAATGGGATGAACGGTGCTAGCAAGAAGAAAATCTCTGGCGACAAAAGTCCCGGATCGGATGGCTAAAGGAAGGAGAAAGGAACACCAAGTTTTTTCATAGAACAACCATGGCTAGAAGAGCCCACAACAAAATCTTGAAGATTAGGGACCAGGATGGCATAGAAAGAGAGTCCCATAAGGACATCGAAACAACTCTGGTAAACCACTTCCACGGGATAACCCAGGAACCTAACCAAGATAGAACAAAGGCCATACAAAAGGTAATCTAGCATATCCATCGCCTGGTAACCGACGAACAAAACAACAACCTAAATAAGCCCATTGCGGAGGAGGAAATAGATCAAGCACTCCAGGAAATGCCCAATGGAAAAGCCCCAGGCCCAGATGGTTTCACAGTGGATTTCTTCAAAGCCTACTGGGAAGTTGTCAAACATGACATTTATAGGGTAGTGGAAGACTCTAGAAGGTCAACCTCCATTTTGAAAGCACTAAATGCTACAATGATTACACTCATCCCCAAAGAAAATGAAGCCAAAACCCCCATTCATTACAGACCTATAGCGCTGTGCAATGTGGTGTATAAGATAATTTCCAAGGTCATAGCAAATAGATTGAAACCACTCCTACCCACACTAGTATCAAAAGAGCAGGCAAGTTTCGTGGAAGGAAGGCAAATAATGGACAATATTATCCATGCCCACGAACTTATCCACACCCTGGAGCTTTAGAAAAGAGGGGGAATGATAATACAACTAGACCTAGCAAAATCTTATGACAAAATCAGTTGGCACTATATGGTCAGGACCTTAGAAGCCTTCGACTTCACCTAGCACTGGATCAGATGGATAGTCAACCTAGTATCCACAACAAGCTTCTCGCTACTAGTAAATGGAGTCCCTGCCAAACCTTACTGGCCCATGAGAGGCATCAGACAGGGAGACTCACTGTCCCCCTTCCTATTCATCTTAATGATGGAAGGACTCAGTCGAAGCATAAAAAGTGCAACCGCAACAAGAGAAATAAAAGGTATCAAACCCTACGAGAATTTCCCAACTTCTACACACCAACAGTTCATGGATGATACCTTACTTCATGGCATGCCCACGGTCAAGGAAGCGAAAGCCTACAAACAAATCTTAGACGAGTTTGGGGAAGCCTCAGGGGCAGAGATAAACCAGTCCAAATCTATGATCTTCTTCTTTAATACCAACCCTGCTATCCAAAGGAATTTGGCCAACATCTTGGGATTTGAACGCAAAGCCCTCCCAACCAAGTACTTGGGCATCCCCCTGACAGACAAATCCTACAAGCTGTCAACTTGGGAAGGAATAGTCAACAAGCTACAAAACCAAGTAAAAAATTGGACGTACAGATCTCTCAACCTACCCGGAAGACTTATCCTAACCAAGTCGGTTTTGCAAGCTATCCCAACCTTTATAATGTTAGTTTTCCCATCCCCCAAGGGGATTCTACAAAAAATAAGAACCATACAAAGGGAATTCCTGTGGCGAGGAGCGAAAACAAGGAAAAAATGGGCATTGGTGGCTTGGGAGAAGGTTTGTAAACCAAAAAGCAAAGGAGGCCTGGGGCTATATGACCTGCAAGTGACCAATGACGCCTATGGGACGAAACTCTGGTGGCGATGGGTCAAAGAAACGACCACGCCATGGGTCAACCTGTGGAAGGCAAAGTATGCCCCAGACATTTGTGACCAGGACCAAATCCGCTTCAGAGGCACCAAGGAAGGTTCCGCCATCTGGAACTTAGCCTGACACAACAAGACCTGGATCCAGACACACAACTTTTGGGAAATAAGGAATGGTAGAACCGCCCGATTTTGGGAGGATGCCTGGCAACAGGAACCCAGAATGGAAAAACCAGGCCGGGAGGCACTCCAATAGGAGACGATGGCACAAGGCAAAACCCGAGTCTACCATTACTAGAAACAAGAAACAAATCACAACAAATGGACAATCTGGAACACTCTCAACCCACAAACTAGAGACCAAACCGCAACAACAGTAAAAGAGGTGGAGGAGGAATTGGGGAGACGAAAAATTTCAGTCACGGACGGAAATGACCAGCTGAGATGGGGGCACAAAGCTGGTGAGGAATTCAATCTTAAAGAAGTATGCCACTGCATAGCGAACCAGGGCCAAGAAGACTCGACGCATCAATGGGACAAGCTCTGGAACAACCCCCATTGGCCAAAAATAAAAATCTTCCAGTGGCTAATACTACACAATCGAATCCTAACTTGGGAAAACCTAAAGAAGAGAGGTTTCATAGGCCCTTCAAGATGTCACCTATGTGAAGAAAAGGAGGAAACAACGAACCATCTCCTGGATGAATGTCCCTAAACAACAGAAGTCTGGGACTGGGCGACAGACATTTTCTGACAGTCTAATAGGATCAGAGGTAATATTTCCGCAACTATAAACACATGGAAGAAAAACTATAGCAAAAATGAAGAGGTGAATCTTTGTTGGACACTCATTCCCGGCATGGTCATTTGGGCAATATGGAAGGAACATAACCGACGCATCTTCAGGAACCAAAGATGGACAACAAGAAAGATCAAGGAAACAATAATAGCCATGACAAGAGAAACAATACAGAGCCGCAACTGCCAAACAGGAGGAGTGCAACTCACAGACCGAGATCTCATAATTTTAGAGGCTTCTCAACTGAAAGGAGGACACAACCCCAATCAGGTAAGACGGTTGCCGCAACTACAAGTAGGTGAGTGCAACTGGAAACTGCCACCAGAGGGCTCCCTCAAGCTAAATTTCGACAGGGTGTCGAAAGGTAACCCAGGACGGACAGGTACGGGGGGAGTAATCAGGGGCAATCAAGGAAAAATTATCTGGCTGTACACTGGGAGTCTGGGGAACTCAACCAACAACATTGCGGAATTTGGAGCCCTGAAGACCGGCCTTGAGATACTACACCGGGAAGGGATGAACAACATAATAGTGGAAGGAGATTCCATGCTGGTCGTCAAAACAGTAAGGAAACTCCAAAACGACACCAGAGTGGGAAAAATTCAGAGGCATTGACGCTTGGAGTGCTCCCTGTAAAACATTGAGGAGCATTTGCAAACATGGATCATAGTGGAGTTGCGCTGGGTCCGAAGGTCAGTAAATGGACTAGCGGATAGAATCGCTAACGAAGGGGTTGACAAGGAAGGATCAGAACTGGATTCCACATGGAGTAACATCCCGAATGGCCAGTTTCAGACAGACTGCACCCAACTAGCAGCAAAGGACTATGATGGAAACCGAAGTAAGGACGACCACATTGAGGCTGGAGGCACATAATTAATTGAAGGGCAAGTAGGATCCAGCCATAATCTGATAGGCCACCATTTGAACACGAGTTACAATGCAAATCACGTTCACACCACAAGAGGAGGTACGACACCACGGTCTAGACAATAGAATGAAGTACAGGGGTTGGCCATGGGAGAGCGGAAAGGGTAATCCACAGACGACAAAGGACGAAGATCAAAAGGATAGCCCGAGGGCAGGAATGGGGACACCTCATCCACACACAACTCCCGTGGGAGGACATGATTGGAGTACAACGTGCAAGGCAAAGGATTGGCGCAGGGACGACGATAGGGTTCCCAAGTGCACACACTCTGAAACAATGAAAAATGACCAAAAGGTACGCCTTTATGGGAGACCCATGATTACCAGGATAAGATCACATCCCAGAAAACCCCTTAAAAGAAGAAGCATCAGGGATAGCTACAGACCAGCGAGCAATAATTTCAAAGACTAGGAAGGGGCGAATAGAAGCGGAGGACGAAGTCAAGACAGAAGCCACTGCATTCAAACAGAGATGGTAAGAAGGAAGAATACCCAGAGTAAGAGGGGGCCCTAGGGGGAGGAACTTCCAACAAGCGCCCAAAAGATTACTAGGATGGAACAAGCGGCCAGAGAAGCCAAAGGCACCTTTCTTGAGCAGGTTGATACAAAGGGAAAAGTGGTCATCGACAGGTGGGAGCAGAAAGTCAACACCAAGCGCCAGGGCAAAGCCTGTGCAGAAATGATCCAAGAAGCAAACAGGATAAGGGACCCAGGGGCCACAAAACCCAAGAAAACCCTCTACCACAAAACGATGGAGCAAGCTTGGCGCACAAAAATGCTGATAAGTAAGCTGAGAGCTGACAAGAATGAGACCAACAGGGTGGAAAACCGTGGCCACAAGAAGGAGCTCACAGAAATTCTGAGCCGCCTTAACAACCTGGAGGCCAGCGCAAGAAGAATAGAAGAGGACTAGAGGAACCAAAGCGAAAAAAATGGAACGACTGGCTGGAAAATTCCAACTCTACCTTTGCTATGTCCACCACATGGACATCACTCCAGCAGATCGACGCGTAACACCAACCTGCATCAGAAAGACGTGCACGGTGGAGCAGAAAAAGGAGAATGAGGCAAGAAAGGAAGGAGAGGAAAGCCATCCAATCCTCTTTGACTAGTGCAACCTCAACCCAGATAGAATGAAGGCCATACAAAAGGTAATCTAGCATATCCCTCACCTGGTAACCGACGAACAAAACAACAACCTGAACAAGCCCATTGTGGAGGAGGAAATAAATCAAGCACTCCAAGAAATGCCCAATGGAAAAGCCCCAGGCCTAGATGGTTTCACAGTGGAGTTCTTCAAATCCTGCTGGGAAGTTGTCAAACATGACGTTTATAGGGTAGTGGAAGACTCTAGAAGGTTAGCCTCCATTTTGAAAGCACTAAATGCTACAATGATTACACTCATCCCCAACGAAAATGAAGCCAAAACCCCCAATCGTTACAGACCTATAGCGCTGTGCAATGTGGTGTATAAGATAATTTCCAAGGTCATAGCAAATAGATTGAAACCACTCCTACCCACACTGGTATCACAAGAGCAGGCAGGTTTCGTGATCCGGATTATTTTCGGCACGAAATGAGAGCGGAGATATAATAAAGAAATGCACAGAGATATCGTGTATATCCAGTAATATAACAGAAATATATCAGAGATGCAACC
>JASDQU010882770.1:17751-30220 GCA_032191745.1 Picea mariana
ACATGGCAGAACAACTCACACCAACAGAGTTAAATCTAGACTGCATGGAACAAGACAGAAATGATCAGATCATGGATACACAGATCAAGCACACTCGAACACAAAGGATACCGCGCTATCGAGTTGTCAAAGCAGGACAACTCCTTCACCAAGGCAAATGGCTCACCAGGGACCAAGTTTAGCAGAAGTTTCCTCATCTCATGGAGGCACTCAATGAAATGGGGACCATTGCTTCCTAAGGGGGGAGGAATGATCCAAGTGGATATTGGTGGCCACCCACCTATTCCACTTGGGCCCCCACCATTTCTTCTTTCAGTTTTTCAGTTTTCGCATAGTTTACTATTTTTGGCAGTTTTTTCGGGTCCTGAACTTCCGGGGCCATTTTGAGGCCCTAAACGATGTTTTTTTTGGGTATGTTGCTGTCGCAAAACAAGCATATAGTGATGCTATTTTGTCTCCAACGTTGTAGGCCTCGGATAGATCTTTCCAACAAGATATCATATGCCTAAAACGGAGATCGTATGAAAAAGTTACGACCCCGGGAAGTTGATGCACCAACTTACCCAAACGGGGCCCACATGACTTTTGACGCTTCATCTCCCAGGGTTAGTTTTTTGGATGTCTAGGACTTTTGGCATTCTCGTTTATTGTAAAAGGGCCTTCAGAGCCTCATTGTAATCATCTTCTCACGGATGCGAGTAGCGGCCACATCTCTTCTCAGAGATAAGCTACCAACACCCTAGCTAGTTTATTTCCATTCTGTCTGTAAGCATATTTCAGTCATTTGTTATTAATGAAATGAAGTCTTATTTCCGCTGCATTTCTGTGCTTATGTGTATTTCTGTATTTCATTGTGTTCCTACATAAATCCGGATCAAATGTATTAATGCCATGAGTATGCACTTTGTTGTATTAAATCAATGACCCTTCCAATGATCACTTGTATAGCTCTATGAGTGTTTTTTAGGTGATAATAGATGCCCCTTGATGTGTGAGGTTAGGAGCAAATGTATAGACAAAATACATCATTGTTTCTTTTGCTTGTGCACAGATTCTTATGTACAGAGAGAAAAAGGATCGAGGGAATGAGGACAACGCATGGAGGGAAAGGGGAGATCTACCTGCAAAAACAAAATCATACCTGAAAAAATGGACTTGCTTTATACAAACAAGTTGGGCATGCCCCATGCTCGTGCCATAAAAAAAAATGATTACAAAAGCAGGGAAAAGGCTGAGGGATATTGTTTGAGATTAAGAAGTATGAAGGACTTCATGTTGTTGTAGCTGGAAAATTGGTGAAGTAGAAGTATGCAGTGCCCTCAGGGGAGTCGATAACAATAAAAAACTATTTTGAGGAGAACTTTCCCTGGAACCTAAAATGAACACATGTGATAAGTGTTTGTACTTGATGGAATTGATGGTTGGTCAAGCATAAGGGTCTTCAAATGGAACTAAAAACTACAACTATCACAAAGTAAGACCCACCCTAATGTGGATATGTGTTGATGTAAAACATCAAGGGGCTCAATGGAAGCAGAGAGCAATGATGACTCTCTTCGCTCCATTTGGGTTCCACTATTTATATGATAATGGGAACTAAGATACTATAACATTCCTGGAAACTGGTGTTTATGTAGACAAGAATGGAGTCGTGATCACAAAGGGAAAGGTACCCCTTGAAATCAACTAAACGTGAACCATATACTGACTTTGTAATGGTGATGTGTGACCGATGGACAAGGTCTATAAGGGAATGTGGCTCAAGACTTCTCTTGGGTGGAGCATAATTAATGGCTGACAATGGTGGCAGTTAAATAACCAACTAGACAAAAGTGATATGAGGTCAAGGGGACAATCAAATGTGGTGAATTTTTGTCAAATTGGGACTGTAACAATGCAAGAGCGATATCTTGAGAAATATGCTTCTCCAAGACTTATCCAAGCAACATAACAATGCTTAATATTCTATATTTTGTATGCATACCCATGACCTCCTTTTATAGGATTTTATCAATCTCAATAAAAACTTGTTTCAATATGGAAAGAGGTGCCTCTTAGATGTGGTTCCCCATGTCTGAGTGGACATGGAACCAAGGTACCAAATTGAATGCTAAGGAACTCGAGGCCTCTTTGTACCTAAGCCTAAGACTACTCCTGATGGGAATTTTTTTCATAAATGAGTCGAATGTGGTTGAGACTTCACTTTTGGTCAATCCCTGTGGATTTGAAAGGAACATATCCACATGCCCACACAGATCACATAAAATCCACATTGTTGAGTTGCACAGATGACTTAAAAACCCACTTTACATAGTTTTTTGCTCTGCTGAGTATAATGTATTAATGCCATAAGTATGTACTTTGTTGTATTAAATCAATGACCCTTCTAGTGATCACTTGTATAACTCTATGAGTGTTTTTTAGGTGATAACAGATGCCCCTTTATGTGTGAGGTTAGGAGCAAATGTATGGCCAAAATACATCATCGTTTCTTTTTCTTGTGCACAAATTTTGTAGAGAGAGAAAAAGGATCGAGGGAATGAGGATGACGCATGGAGGGAAAGGGGAGATCTATCTGGAAAAACAAAATTATACCTGAAAAAATGGACTTGCTTTATACAAACAAGTTAGGCATGCCCCATGCTCGTGCCATAAACAAAAATGATTACAAAAGTAGAGAAAAGGCTGAGGGATCTTGTCTGAGCTTAAGAAGTATGAAGGACTTCATGATGTTGTAGTTGGAAAATTGTTGAAGTAGAAGTATGCAGTGCCGTCACAGGAGTCGCTAACAATAAAAAACTATTTTGAGGAGAACTTTCCCTAGAACATGAAATGAGCACATGTGATAAGTGTTTGTACTTGATGGATGGTCGATCCTAGGGGTTTTCAAATGGAACTAAAACTACAACTATCACAAAGTAAGACCCACCCTGATGTGGATATGTGTTGATGTCAAACATCAAGGGGCTCAATGGAAGCATAGAGCAATGATGACTCTCTTCCTTCCATTTGGGGTCCACCATTTATATGATAATGGGAACTAAGATACTATAACATTCTTGGAAACTGGTGTTGATGTCGACAAGAATGGAGTCGTGATCACAAAGGGAAAGGTGCCCCTTGAAATCAACTAAACGTGAACCATATACTGACTTTGTAATGGTGACGTGTGACTGATGGACAAGGCCTATAAGGGAATGGGATTGAAGACTTATCTTGGGTGGAGCATAATTAATAGCTGACAATGGGGTCAGTTAAATAACCAACTAGACAGAAAGTGATATGAGGTCAAGGGGACAATCAAATGTGGTGAATGTTTGTCAAATTGGGACTGTAACACACCCAGACCACCTGTCTAGGCACATCACTGCAAAAACACTCTATAACAACTTTGTTACAAAACTGTAAGGCACCTAGAACCCTGTATGAGGCATGCTACCATAAAAATTCTTCTCTGATACGAAAACAAATAGAAATGTAGTGCAACATGCCTACCTATCATGCATCTAAAAGCACTTGCGAAAACCATGAATATAAACTTAAATAACACTTCATAACAACATATGAATACTGAACTCAGAGTTCTTATCCACAACAAATTAATCCATGAACAAGAAATATAACCACATAGATTATCACTTATTGTAAAGTACCATATGTATTATAATAAGCAGAAACATAAATATTATGATAAATACCAGCGAAACAACAAAATATAGAGAAAAGCAACACCGACAATGATACTTTTATTGAGAGAAAGCCAAGTTCACTTACCTCTTTGAGGGGGAAACCTCTAGCAGAGGAGAGCTCTGTTACAATAATTCTCAAGACAAAAAATTTCCATTCCTTCTACTCCTATTTATACTAATTATATACTCCAAAGAACACTCTAGAGGAAGATCTTTCCGAAGCGAAAGATTCTATTAAGTCTTCTTACAATAGACTCATTCACATTATTATATAGGCCTTATTTACTAATTTTGGCCTTTATTACATAGAAAACATATTATTCTACCTACGTGAGGGGTTAGGTCCCTAACATGCCCTCCCCCTTGAAAAATAGCATTGTCCTCAAGGCTTGAGATGTGGAAATTGTTGCAAAATGGTAGTCGGCTCCTAGGTGGCATATTCGGGTGGTGTATACTTCCATTGAACTAAAACATCCTTGATGGTGCGCTGACAAAGACGGAGCTCACTCTGGTCCAAGACTTCTTGTGGCTACAACCAAATTGAGCCTTCTTCATCCAACTCATGGAGACTGGTTTGAGTCTGGCACTTAGTTCCAAGAAATTTCTTTAACCAAGAGACATGAAAAATAGGATGTAGCTTAGAGTGACTAGGAAGAGCCAACTGGTAGGATAAAGGCCCCACTTGCTTGAGAATTATATAAGGACCATAAAACTTGGGGTCGAGTTTCTGATAGTGTTCAAATTTGAGTGAATTTTGCTTATAACGTTGCAGACAAAGAAACACTTGGTCCCCTTCAACAAATTGATGTTCCAAACGACCCTAATCTGCTTGTTGTTTCATGTGATTCTGAGCCATGACCAAATTTTCTTTGAGGGTACAAAGAATGGCTATGTATAATGTAAGAGTGTTTTTGAACTCCTCAACCTTGGAGACACTTGGCAGATAGGAGAGAACCGACAATGGATTTTCCCCAAAGACTGCCTCAAAGGGAGTCATGCAAGTGGCAACATGGTAAGATGCATTGTACCACCATTCAGTTAGGGGCAACCATTGAGTCCACTGAGTTGGTCGTTTAGATGCAAAACACCACAAATTTGTTTCCAAACACTTGTTGACAACTTCAATTTGTCCATCAGTATGGGGATGATAGGCAGTGTTGAGATGTAATTGGGTTCCTTGGAGCTTGAACAATTATTTCCAAAAATTTCTAGTGAAATTTGGATCACGGTCGGAGACAATAGAGTGAGTCATGCCATGGAGTTTGAAGATATTATCCATAAAAAATTGAGCCACTTTGGATGTGGTGAATGGGTGTTGAAGAGCACATAAATGAACATATTTTGAAGGGCGATCTACTACCACCATGATGATTGAATTATTGCCTAATTTGGGTAAGCCCACAATGAATTCCATAGAAATATCCATCTAAATAATATGTGGAATTGGAAGTGATTAGAGTGTGCCTAGAGTTTTGACAGTTTCTCCCTTATTGTGTTGACTGGTATCACATTTAGCCACAAAGGTGTGGATGTCTTGTTTCATACCTTTCCAGAAAAAAGAATGTTTGACCTGTTCATAAGTTTTGGTAAAGCTTGAATGCGTAGTTGTGGGAGAAGCATGAAGTTCAAAGAGAACAATAGATTTAAGGTTTGACTATTTGCTTAAATAAAAGAAAAAATTATAGTGAAGCTCTTCATTGTGCCAAGAGTATCATGGAGAAGCTTGAGAATCCAGTTGCAATTCTTGGATAAGGAGAGAAAGTGTAGGGTCTTGGAACCATTTCTAGCAAACGAATTGAAGCCAATCTACAACAATGAAAGAGAGGGAAAAGAGGGACCCTTCTTCTTCATATTTCCTAGAAAGGGCACGTGCAACCACATTTTCTTTGCCCTTCTTGTAAATGATCTCATAATCATATCCAAACAACTTGGTCACCAATTTGTGTTGCTCTGGTGATGAAATTCTTTGTTTCAGTTGTTCCAGAAAATACTTGAGGCTGTGATGATTGATTTTAATTTGGAAGCATTTCCCCAATAGATAAGGATGCTAGAGATCCACTACATGAAGAATAGCCAACATTTCATTTTCATAGGTTTACATGCCCAAATAGCGCTCTGAAAGTTGTTTGCAAGTGAAATCCAAAGGTCGACTAGATTGTAAGAGGATTGCCCCAATTCCTATCCCCGCAGCATCACATTCAAGGACAAAATACTTGGTGAATTATGACAGTGCCAGGATATGAGTCATACACATAGCCTCTTTCAAGGTGTTAAAGGATTGATCAATGACGGTGGTCCAATTGAAAGCATTCTTTTTAAGGAGAGTCGTGAGAGGAAGCTGCAATTTTCCATAATTTTGAACAAACTTGTGCTAATAGCCTATTAAACCCAAGAAACCACGCAATATTTTAAGAGTTTTAGGGTGAGGCCAATCCTTCATAGCTTCAACTTTCCTAGGATCAACCTGGACACCATCCTTGTCAACAATATGACCCATGTACTCAACTTCAGAGAATCCAAAAGAACATTTAGATTGTTTGACAAAAATTTTGTGCTTAGACAATAGATGTAGAATATGATCCACATGGACTAGATGGGTTTGCCAAGTTTTACTATAGATGAGATTATCATCAAAGAAAACTAAAATAAATCGACGGAGGAAAGAACAGAAGACATGATTCCTGAGACTTTGAAAAGTGGATGGGGCATTACACAGGCCAAAGGGGATGACCAAGACCTCAAAGTTACCCTCATGAGTTTGAAAGGTAGTGTTGGGAATGTCTTCCTATTTCATATGTATCTGGTGTTAGCCAAAATGAAGATCCAATTCAATAAAGTACTGAGCACCACTTAATTCATCCAAAAGGTCATTAATGACAAGAATGGAAAATTTATCTTTGATTGTGATTTTGTTGAGGGCACAAAAATCAGGACACATGTGCCAAGTGCCTTCTTTCTCGAGTACCGTGACTACAAGAGAAGAATAGAGGTTTGTATAGGGACGGATCACACCCTCTTCTAGCAATTCTTGAACAATTTTATCAATTTCATTTTTTTGGGCAAAGGGATGATGATAAGGGAGAACATTGGGAGGAATACTTCTCGAGATAAGGGGAATGGAATGATCATGGTCATCGCAGGAAGGGTGAATTCCATGGGGAGTGTTAAAAACAACTTGGTGTTGGGAGAGTACGTATTGGAGGTTGGGATGCACATAAGGTGTCTCAACTGCATGGATGGAATGGAGTTGGGCAATAATGCATGAATGAGATTTTTTAAGTAGCTTTTCCATTTGGTGGGAACTGATGATCTCAGGGGAGCTACTGTAATGCCTTGGAACTTATATTGTTGTCCCTCCAGTTGGAGTTGCATGGTTAAGTCCTTAAAGTCCATGGTGATGGGGTCGAGTGTGCGTAACCATTCAACATCGAGCACAATGTCACAACCACCCATGTTGATAGAAAACATATGAGATTTCATATGGTACTGACCAATTTGTAGGCACACATTTTCACAATTCCCCCCACATTTCATGGAACCGCCATTAACAATCATAATTTGAAAATTGTTGACTGCCCAGATATAGCAATTTATTTCTTGGGTAAGGTGATGATGAATAAAATTACGGGGGCTGCCACCATCAACTAAGATGATGAATTTCCTATGCTTAATGTAGCCAATCAACTTGAGGGTTTGGGGAGTAGAGAACCCAATGAGGGCATTTAGCAAAATCATAGCTTTAACTTTGGGAGGATCAAAGGATGGAGTAGGATAATTTGCTTGGGGTAGCTCTTCAATAGGGGAAACATTTACATCCTCATCATAAACATCCTCAGAAAATGGCCATAAAAAGCTTATGTTCTTTACACTTGTGCCTCGAAAAATATTTATCATCACAATTATAGCAAAGACCCTTGAGTTGGTGTTCAACCATTTCATTCTGGCTTAATTTATAGACCTTGAGAGGAGTGGTAAGAGGGGCGAGATTGGTGGGTCTAGGGTGAGGAATAAAGGAGGGTTTTCTTTTTGGGGAAGAGACAACTTGTTGTGCTTCCTTGGCTCTTTTAGTATCTTCTAGCCAAGTTTGGTGGTGACCCATTAGGACTTGTGATCATATTTCATCCTTCAGACCACTAATAAAGCATTCCCTAAACAAGGCATCTGGCATGCCCTTTGTTCTGAAGGCCAAATGCTCAAAGGCGATGATAAAGTCTAAATTTTGTCCAAGCAACATACCCTTGGTGTGAAGTTTTATGCCATTTCCGCCATTGCCAACATTCATGATCAAGATAGAGGACACCATAACAAAGTTTGGCCAACTCATCATTAATGTCATGCAAGGAGAAATAATGTTCCATTTGAGTGACCCAGCTCATGGGATCAGAGTGATCAAATTTGTTCACCTCAACTCTAGGAAGATGGATGTCACGGTGAAGAGAGTGGGATGGAAAGACCATAGTATGGGAGGCGTCATCACCATTGAAGAGTGAATCTTGTTCATAGGAGGTAGGGCCCTAACATTGGGTCATGAATTTGTTGAGAATGGCTTGGAGGGAGTCAAATCTATTGATGATTACAACTACGTGAGACATCCTCCAGGACACAGACTGAGTAAGACGACCTAAGAGAAATCCCACGAGTTGGGTGTGCCCATGAGCTGGGTGTGTGGTTCCTCTCTGAGACAGAGAAAGAATGTTGTGTGCCCTTGTGTGGGGTGAGGAATCCCATGAGTTGGGTGTGCGGTTCCTCTCTGAGACGGAGATGGAATGTTGTGTACCCTTGTGAGGGGTGAAGGAGCCCATGTGATGGGTTTACTGTTCTCCTCTGTACAGAGAGTTGAGATGATACTCTAGATGATTTTCCTGTGTAACGCAGTGAGAAAGAAGATCTACTGAGTTGGACGTGCCTGTGGTTGAGCACAGGTGAATGTGTGGAAAATCCCATGAGTTGGGTGCATCGTTATGAGACAAAGATGATATGATGTATTATCCTCCTCTATGTAGAGAGTTGATATGATACTCCAGATGATTCTCCTGTGTAACGCAGTGAGAAAGAAGATCTGTTGAGTTGGACGTGTCTGTGGTTGAGCATAGGTGAGCGTGATCCTAGTGGTTGAGCACTAGTGAGTGTGGTTCTCCTGTGAGACGTTGTGATATATATATGTGGACATCCTTGTGGCTGAGCACAAATGAATGTGCCCCTAGTGGTTGAGCACTAGTGGGTGTATGCAATCCCTTGCTATATTGTCCAAGAGTCAGACTTACCTGTAACCCTATTTGTGATGTAAAGGGTACAGGTCGTCCCCACCATAATGTAAAAGATAATTAATATGGTAATTATTAATTATATTTTGAGTTATTGAGGTCGTCCCTATTGTGCCAATAGACACATCATTTGATGTGATAAGTCTTGTATAAATACAAGTGAATCCCCATTGAGGAAACACACTTAACATTGTGTAATCTCATGATTTCAAAAGTTGTGGTTTGAAATTATGAGAATTACATCACCCTCTTATGTGCTAAGGTTTTATGATGGTTTGGGAGGTCTTTCTCTTGAGAATATAGCAAAGGATTGGCTGGGTTTTCTTCCCTTGTTGAGAGGGGTTTCTCAGGATACTTCTTGCGTTATTTTGCATGGTTATTCTTCATGTGATCTTGGTTTGTTGCAGTCGTTATGGTTTAGTTTATGCTAAACAATAAGAAAATTAAAATGCATCGGCCTACCATAAAATCAACATGGTATCAGAGCAAGTCTTGAAGAAATCTGTTGCACAATTGAAGAAAGGTTGCTAAACTCTTATCGCTGATTTAAGGAAAAGAAGGTCAAACCCCTCCTTATTTTTCTGTGGAGTTTTGGTGATCCCATTTCAACTTTTGGTGACCTTAGTTCAGCCATAAAGAGGGACCGAGTGAAGCTTCCAATTTTTTGTTTTCTTGGTTTTGGATAGGTACTGTGAAAAGGAGAGTAGTCGTAGGGCTAGACCTGTGTTGAGGGCTGCTACCGGTGCCTAAAGGGCTGCCACAGAAGATCAACCAGCCTAGGAGAGGCCAACCACAACCTACATGAGGTTCGACCTAGGGAGATAAGGCTGCGAGAGGCCTGGAAAAATTAATCGTTGAATTTAAGAGGCTATTCCTGCTAGTAGCAGACTATGGATGGGTGTTTTTAGAGGTCCATGAGGTAGTCCTAGGGAGCCCGAAGTCTGCTAGAAATTTCTAGGAAATTCTGGGCAGTATTGGGGGTTGTCACAAACACCCTAGCACCAATATAAAGGGCTGCTATTATGGTTGTAACTTCCAGTAAGACAACAGATTTTTTTAAGGGCAGTTTTGAGGGCTATTTGAGTGCTATTACAGGTATGTAACAAACATAGAAGAGGGCTTTTAAAACCACCTTGTACAACAATGTTTGGAGTAGACTTGAGGACAATCTATGTAAGCTTGCAGTAAGTTGTATCAGACTTGTGAAAAGGGATGTGTTGAGGTTGTATGCGGGCTGGTACAAGGAAAGGAGGGCTATCATAACCCTGTCACTAGTATAAAGAGAGGGTCATCACTTATGGTGAGGCTTTAAGAGTGGCCACAGGCTTGGGGAGAAATCCCAACCATAACCACAAGTATGGTAAGGCAACCACAACAGAGAGTGGCCCCTCCAGGGCTACCACAACCACAAGAAGCACACTAAGTAATCTTCAGAACTATTCTTGAACAAGTTCTCCTTGAGGTTATGTGGCAGGTGGACACAAGAAGCTACAACAACACAAATTATATTCTAGTCTATGGTAAACAAGCAAGGAATATCATTGCTCATCATGACATTGACAAGCAAGCATAATATCCATTGGTGTACACTCTCAGGTATGCACTTGTATATATTATTTGCATCATTGTCATGAGGGTACTTGCAGGAGGAAGGAACCCTTTCTACAATCATGGATCCAGAGGGATCTCAATGCATTCAAAGGAACAACACACCGGAAGTGAAGACTCCAGGTTTGATTGTTTTAATTATCATGCCTCTAACCTACATTTCTAAGGTTTCTACATTACAAGTAGGTGTTGTAGCTATGACAACAATCCTTCAATTGTTTTGATCTAAAGATGTACTCATGAATCTCCTCTAGGAGATATTCTTGTCTTTTTTCCTTTCGTTTGTTTCCTTGTTCCAGGCAGGTTAACAACAAAGGACGATGTTTTCCTTCAGATTCCAGAGGGAGTCACTTGAATCAGAGGGAGTAAAAAATATTTGAGAAGAAGAAAAAGACAATACCTTCTCCGCTTCAACAGTTCAAAGTGAGACAATTATTGATCCAGTTTCTCCAGTTGATATTCCCAAAGACATTGCAGTAGGTCATGAAAGGCCTGTCTAGGCTCAACAAACTCTACAAGGGGTAGAGGGACTTGCAGCTCCTCAAGGCACATTCTAAGAGAGCAAGAGAAACCAAAGAGACCTTCAAGTTACTTTTCAGCCACGATCCACATCATTGATTTGAGCCTTCTTGTCATAGAGAAGCTACAGGTGAGCAGGTATGGAAAGATGCCATGACAGAAGAATATCAATTTATCTTTAAGAATGATGTATGGGATATTGTTCCAAGACCAAAATAATTCTGTAGTGACTTCCAAGTGGATCAATATGGTTAAGCATGTAGCTGATGGAAGTGTCGAGAAATATAAAGTGAGATTTGTAGCCAAAAGATTCCCACAAACAGAGGGGGTTGTCTATGATGAGGCATTTGATCCAGTAGCCCGATACACTTTCATCCATACTATCATCCATGAGTTGAAAACTACATCAGATGGATGTAAAGACAACCTTTCTCAATGGTGAGATTGAGGAAAAAATTTACATCGAGCAGCCTGAAAGATTTGTAATATACAAACGAGAAATCTCATGTGTACAGGTTGAAGAAAGCCGTGTATGGACTAAGGCAAACACCTCGTGCTTGGTACGAGAAGATGGAAGGATTCTTGATGCGTTTGGGTCTCAGCAAGAGTGTTGTTGATCCAAATCTATATTATTACATTATTGGTGATGAGAGCCTGATTTTGGTGACTTATTCAGGAAGCCTTGTTGTTGGATACAAACAAGCTTTGAATTTTAATTTCAAAGGATCCGGGTACGATGCATTATTTCTTGGGACAAGAAGTATGGAAAAGGACTGATGGGATTTTCCCGAGTCAAGGAAAATATACAATGGGGATATTAAATAAGTTCAGTATGACAGAATGCAAATCCATGCCTACACCAATGGTGATGAATGATGATGAATCAGATGAGATTGATCCACAACTGATCGGATCACTGATGTATTTGGTTAACACCAGACCCGATATATGCTATGTTGTGAATGTACTTAGTCAATTTATGAGTCATCCGAGACAAACTCACTAAATAGCAGCGAAACATGTATTGAGATATCTATGAGGCATAGTTGGACATGACTTGAGTATGCTTCCATTGTAGACTTGAGTTTGCAGGTATATGTTGATTGAGCAGGAAGCGCAGTGGACCAAAAGAGCACGTCCGATTGTGGTTTTACCTTGGTTTTTTCCATGGTTCCCTGGTGCAGCAGGAAACAAATATCTGCGACCTTGAGTACCATAGAAGCAGAGTATATAACATTGATTGTGTGAAGCAGTGTGGCTTCGCAAGCTTATGCCAGATTTACTTGATCATGAGATGGATTCTATGATTATAACCAGAGCTGTGTGAAGCTCTTTGAGAACCCTGTGTTCCATGATAGATAGAAACACGTTGAGATAAAATATCATTAT
>JASDQU010882771.1:12918-25303 GCA_032191745.1 Picea mariana
ATTTCTAACCCTCAAGTAGAAAAATAGCATGCATGCGTAGTGTTTTGTCTTGATTGCAAGTTAACTTTAGAAGGAGCAATGCAAGGAAGCGGGCAAAGCGCAATGGAGGATCTACACCAAACATCAGTAAAAAGGTTAGTAGTTCCTTTCCATGCATGTGTCTTGAAAGAGGGGTTTAAGTTTTGGGGTGGTAAGTTAAAAGGTCATTTCTTTAAGGTCAAAATCTGTATGCAAATCAGACCCTAGTTTGCTAGTCCATAGGGTATTATTTCCCAACAACAGGCTGACCCAGGTTCATATGTGAACAGGTTTCCAACAAAACCCTCTAAAACTACAGGCCCTCCTAGTAAACCAGAAGGAAACACAACACACAGAGTGCACTGTGCAGTCTCACCCGAGATATTTCTATGGGTGACTACAATGCTTGGGTTCTTGAAGTCTAGGAATGAGTGGGGATCTGGGATCGTATTTCATCTTCATCATGCATTAAACTGATTATTCAATCTATTATTCCTAGGATTCATTCATTTATTAATCCCATGCATGCATTCTAATAGATCTAACTTAACCATTCATTCATCCATTCATAAACTAACTACTGACAGAAGGTAAATATGAAAGAAACATCATAGATAACACATGTTTTACCATGGTTCACCCCCTCCTGGGATACGTCCAAAATATCTGGCATATATGCTCTTTTATCTAGATTTCTACAAAATAGGGCATTGTGCACACTACATCTCCCATTATACAATCATGGAAAGGTTCAATGACCTCTGTGAGGCAGACTAGATCACACCAGACTGATTGTGTGCCTTGCATGGTGCTTTTCATCGCACGTGTTACTTTTCCTGCAAGTTGTTCTTCTCCAAAATTAGGTCTTTCCCTCCAAAATTGGGTCTTTCCACAAAATAAGCATGTTTCCAACAAGCCCCCAACATTGACATGTGGCTCATCTCGAGCCACTTAGGTAGTGCATGCTCCCTGCACTTCCCTATCCAGATTGTGAAACTTTTCTACTAGTTCATTTTCTTTCTCTTTCATCTGCGCAACTTTATTTGTTAGCGCCTCTACTGTATGCGTTGTTATTTACTCCTGCATTAGTGTTGCACTCTCTGCTTGTTCTTGTGCTCTACTTTTCTTCTCTTCCTCCAATTTCACAATAACATGTGTTGCTTGTTCTTGGAGGGGTTCCAATTCTGCTTGTCTTTCTTGCTTCTGCATCTACGCTGCTTTCAACTCTATCTGCAGCTTCTTCATGTCTTGAGTGCCCTTCAAGTGCTCTATGATGCTCATTGTCTTCTTCCTTTGTTTGAGGCCCTGTATGGTAGTGCTGACACTTTCTTCTTCCTAGTCCCACTGTTGGACCTGCTCATCTTCTTCTAGTGTTGTCCATAACTGTGCGGTTGTGTTGAACAGTTATTCTACTGCCCTTGCTTGGTTCTCCATCTCATCTATTTGGAGTGAATCTTCTTGTTTTCTTTGTTCTCAGACATCAAGAGGAGCCATAGGGTTAAGCCTTTCCTTAAGCTCCCCAATCTCTTGTTTTTATTGATCAATTGTTTGTGCAATGAGGTTTATCTTCTCCTTTGTGCTTCTCTTCGTTGCTTTTGCGTTGTTTGGGATGTTATTGTAAGTCATTGTCAATCCATGTTCCAATATATCCATGCATTCTTTCTCCTCCTCCTTCTCTATGTTCAATTGGTCACATGTATTTTGAATCATCTTTGTGACTCCTCTTCCCACCTCCAATTTTGTTGCATTCACGCGGGCCCTGGACTGCAGTTCTTGGATGACACTAGCCTGCATCTCATATAAGGCCTTTCTAGGTATTTTTCCCATGATAATTTCCACTTGTTCTACCTCCTCCAGGGGTTTCTGCACAGTATCCTAATCAAATATGATCATTTGACGCATTATCATAAAATTATCCCTACCCTGGACGATGAATTTCACTGTCTCTTTACCTTACTTCTGTGCAGGTGTTCGCTGTGTCTTTTCCTGTTGTTGCATGGTGGCCTGTGGTCCTGCTTGTATTCTTAATTGTTGTATGTTTTCATGGACCCGTAGGAGCTTTTCCATGATTTCTTCCCATTGCACTTCAGCAATTCTAACTACTTCTTCACCGATGTCTTGGACCTTGTCCACGACTAGCCCCACATCATCCTCTGTCAGGGTGATGTATGGGTCCTATGTGTCATATTTTCTCTTCTTGCGCATGTCTTTTTCTTGTGTGGGCTTCCTCACTGTCTGTGAGGGTTGCACCCCACTTGTTTCACCTTGGGCTCTTCCTTCTACAGCTTTTGCAGTATCCTTCTTCCCAATCTATGGTTGGCTTCCTTTCCTTGTTGTAATTGGTGTCTTCCTCGATCGTTTTGGTACTGCACTACTCCCACTTGGTTGAGTTCATGTTGTAGTTTTTCTAGTATTTTCAATCAGGCTATCTATTCTCGTTAATGATCCTACTTTGGCCTTATCCATAGGCTTAGAAGAATGTGTCGTGTCTGTACTCGTGGTTGGTTTTTCTACTGGTAGCTACCACTACACAAGCTAGTCTTTGATGATCCAGTCCACTTCCTTTCTCGTGACACAATATTGCATATTGAGCCATGCCTTCTTGGGATCCCTGACAGATTAGATCCATACATGATGCCTAGATGCCTTGAATTTTTCTATCCCATCTGTCTCCTTCACTACTTCCATCAGTATGCACCACACATTCATTGTGCGTTGTTGGATTTCTTCTAGTAGCATTGCAAAAATAGTTTTAATTGTCTGTTGTGTTTTGTTGTCCTTTTCCTTCCAGAGGGACTCATATCTGGCCACATAACACTTCCCCATCCTATCCAAAAATGTCGATAATTTGGGCTCTTGCCACTGTTACACGTCAAAATTACTCAACTGGATAAGTGTCGCATGTTCCTCTCAATTGTCGTAAGTTTCGCATCTTCCTTACAAATTTCGCAAGTGTCACAAGTTGGTCACAAGTGTCGCAACTGTTGTTTAAGCATGCTACCATGATGATGACACTAAGGAGGCACTTAAAAAAATCTCATGTACTTGATTTGGAGAAGAGGAATTGATTAACTGAAGTCAAAGAACTCTTGACACCTGAGGAGAGCTCTAAAAAAAAGGTTCTGAGGGTGAGCGCTCCCCTATATCAGTCTTAGGAGTGCTGGCACCCCCCTACAAGGCTTCAGAGAGCGTTATAACGCTCTCCTACCCTTCTAAAGGAGCGTTATCCACCTTTGGAGTGCTGGCACTTCCTTTAAGCTTCTCAAGGAGTGCTACAATGCTCTGATGCCCCTTTTGCAGGAGCGCTGCCTAATCTGAGGCAGTTGTTGGCCTGTTGAGGAGAATAAGGGGAGGATCTTTCAAGATTAGAAGGCAGTTGCATTCGAATTCTTGGTTTCATCAGGAGATCCCTGATCTAAGGAGGAGGTTCCTCAACTTTTTCTAAATATAAATCAAGAGGTTAAGCTCCTCTTAACCTATATAAGCAAGCTCTATGATGGTGAAAAGGGGGAATAATTGCTAGCATGAAACCTATGATCTCATAGGAAACACACAGTCAACCAAAGGAGAGTGATTGGTGAAGCTGTTGCCATCCAGGTTGTGGATCTTTTGAGCAAGGGTTAGACGAAGGGGACTTGACGAAGTTGTCGCATTCGCATCTACGATTGTAAGTACTGCAGTCGTTATTCTCATTAATATGACACACTTGGCCTATTTCTTTCTATTTTGTGTCTGATGTTACATAAACTTATCATTGATAGATAGATCTATTTTCAAGCTAATATCAATAGAGTAGGAAGTGGTCATATCTTGTTTGTCTACAGATCTCAGCGAGGAGTAAAGGATTGGAGCTCAACTCGGAGCGTGCAGGGACAAACATCGATAAAAAGGTACTTTTGTTATCCTCCCTTCTCACATGTTAGTTTATACAGATTTGAAAGGGAGTCAGTGTCCATGTTAAGCATTTTCTGTCTTAGAGTTAGGGTCAATCTCTTTGAGGCAATCTACCTGTCTGTAGGGACATTTTCCTACAAAAGAAACTGGCGACTCCAGTGGGGAGATAGCCTCAAATCAAAACTTCTTGTTTTGATTTCTCCTCATTGACCTAGTTTTACCCCTTGATTGTTTCAGACCTGGTTCACTCCTCTTTTGATTGGTTTCATGAGCTGATTGGCTCCCTACCCCATCATACTCAGCCTAATTGTCGAAATTGAATTGCAATTTTTTGAATTTTTTGACATTCTTGGGAGTTTTTGAACCTGGCGCCCCTGTCCCTATGTTAACAGAGCACCAGCGCTCCCTAATAGCTTTGCACAGAGCGCTATAATGCTCCTTGCCTTTGGCAACAGAGCGCCAGCCCTCCTTCGGCCAATAAACCTTCCAGAATTGCTTCTTCTGGGATTTGCTTTTGTGTCTCTCCTGCTGGGTAACCCTGTGACCCAATGCTTCTTCCCTTCCAACCTTGACATCTGTCTTTTTGAAGAAAAAACATCTTACTATTTGGATTTTGTAGCCTTCTTCAGTATTGTTATTGAGTTTTTTTGTTGTTTGGAGTCCGAAACCCATGCATTGTATTTCTCTCTGTTTAACTGAGTAAAAACCCTGGTGAAGGTCATCAATGGCCTACAGATCTCTTCATCTCGATTTTAGTCAAGATCATTGTTCTCCAAATTTTTCTTTTGGGTGTGAAGTTTGTTTTCTCTTTGATTGTTTCTTTTCTTTCGCTTTTCGTTTTGATTGCAATGAAAGGGTGTATTATTTGTATGACTTTTGCTTGTGCTAGTTTGATTTTCATTCGTCCAAAAAGGTAACTAGCAAGAAAAGCATTGTGTTGAATTGATCATTATTCATATACAAACAATGAAAAAGAATCTTCATAATTGATTGTGCATGTTAGAAGGCATCTAAAAAGTTTTAGCATCACATCAGGATTTGATTGAGAAATTGTTTGAGGATAGTCCTTATTCGTGCTTGTTAGTGAAAAGAACTCTCTCTCTCCCTTAGCTAGATGTTCATCAAAAAGAAATTAATACTTATCATCTCTGATGCATTGTTGGGACTAAGTCATAATTCCATTCATTTCACTTCCATGCACCCCTCTTTGAGTAAAGAACAGCCATAAAATCAAAGCTAATTAAAAATCATTTAGAACTTTTTCTTTTCTAGGATCCTCCACCAATAGTAGACTAGGCTTAGTACTTTGGATTAGGCTGTGAGCATAACTCTCCAAAGTTTCCAAAACAAACAGTAGCATCCTGAGTTAGGGAGAGTCAAATCCAATCATCGTATAAGTCTACCTGGGATCCCCCTCTAACACAGGGGTTACAGACGAGGTCGCATTCGGGTGAGCTACGGGGACTAACCCTCCGTGGTTTAATTGATTGTGGTGGTCAGATCATATTATGGGGATCACTTTGAGGTAAATCCACAATTACTGCATGGAATCCTTTTAGTTGATTTCGGGCTCGATACCCTGCCCGTACGTTCGGATCGGACTGTTGACTGTTCCCGCCCAGGGGCTGACTGCGAATTGGTAACCTTAGTTGCCATATTCTTTAGGGTATTACACAAGGTGACGGTGATGGGAAGTCTCACTGTACCTGGAGCAGACATTGGTCAAACTCACTCGGGATCCTTGAAGGGTAAATCCACAATTACTACGTGGAAGCTTGCACCAAGGCGTAAGTCCGTTAAGCAGGTCGCCATTGTAACTATTCCACCCTACCCCCACCCCTTCTGGACTTGATCACGTGACGTTGGATTTCATCACCAACTAGTACGGTCATCAAAAGAAGGTCTTGTTTTCTTGGTTGTGATTCTTAGATTTCTATTAGCGTATGTTGTCTCTTTCTGATAGTTGGCCATAGACCTCTTTCGCTGACTCTTTTTCGCCAACATCGACCCTCCACACCGCTCACGGAGGCTACAGGGACTTCCTCCAGAAAATATGGAAGGAAACACCCCTTTACCCCCTCATTCTATGGAGGAATCTCCTCAACAAAGCGAGGTTCAAAATACTACAGCTTCCCAGGAAGAAGTTCCCACTCCTTTGGAGAATTTTCGAATTGTTTTAGAATCTCCGAAAGCTTACCACATTCCGGAGGGATATGAATGACGTATCTTCCACCTGAATTCCACTAGAGAATTTGTTGTCGTCAATCCTTCTGACATTCCGGCTGGGTCTCCTCAAAACCATTTAGTCGACGACCCTTTTTGGACCATATACATTGTTCGAAGTCCACCATGCTTGGTGCGAGATCTTTATGGAACAGGGGAAGGTGTCGACGCACCCTTTTCCTACACCGTACCTCCAAATCATTTTACCGGTACCACCACTTTTACAGCCACACCACCCGTTGGTCCGAACATACCGTCTGTTGGCCCAAGGTCTACTCTTCCCCTTCAGACGGCCCATTCTACAATGGTCCCTCACATTCTGACTATTCCCACCGGTAACGTGGTGGTCAATCAAGATGCGATTGGTACACCTGTAACACCAAGACCTACACTCCCTTTTGGATTCGGGGTACTGAATGCTTCCACTACCACCACTACCCAAACTACTACCCAAGTTATACCGAGAAGTTCTATACCTATCCAACAACCCGGAGGGACCGGTCTTGGTGGTCCTAACCCGCTCGACGGCACCGGTCAGTTATTTACGTCTGGTTCTCAAATCTCGGGAACTCTACCTCAAGCTGGGGGGCATCCTCCCACCAGAGGACAAATTCCATTCGGGGGGAACCCTCGTGCTGGGGGTCATCCTCCCACCGGAGGACAAATTCCATTCGGGGGGCACCCTCATACTGGGGGGCAGCCTCAAGTCGAAGTCTACCATCAACCACACGGACAAAATGTGTCCGCCGAACCTAATCCGTGGAATGCCCCTTTTCCAGGAAACCCACAGTTCTCGGCAGGACAAAATTCTCAGATTCCGCAACAACCTCCCTATGGACAAATGCCTAACCCAACCTATAACCCGCAAAACCCATCTGGTTATCCTCCACTCACACATGCTTCTCAAAACACCTCAAATCCTGTGTACCTTGGTCAAAACCAACCTCATACAAGGGGGCCCACTAGTTACAATTATCCACACAACCCAGTGATTGGCCCTACTGGTGTCCCCATATCACACCAGCATTACCCACAGGTTAACCGAAAACTACCTTTTCTAGCTACCCTAGACCTTCCAGAATTGTCTCAGTTAACAAATGATCCTATTTATCATTCTTCGGTTTGGCCAGCTATTCTAGCTAAGCTTCCTTCTGATATCCCAAAATTCGACGGAAAGTCCGGAGAAGACCCAAACAACCACGTGATGACTTTCCATTTGTGGTGTTCATCCAACTCTCTCATGGACGATTCTATTCATTTGCATCTTTTCCAACGAACACTTACAGGTTCCGTAGTGAAATGGTATATTGAACTACCACGCGCATCTTTTCACGATTTCAACTCCCTCGCCATGTCCTTCCTCACACACTTCCAACTGCCCATTCGATACGAGACGGGTACTGAACTATTAACCTCCCTTCGCTAGACAACTTCTATACATATATCCGACCATATTCATGAATGGAGACGACAACAAAGGCTAATCAAAGTGGTCATCCTTGACCAATTGTTAGCAGAATGGTTCACTAAATCGTTGTTACCCCAGATTGCTTGTGACGTTGCCATGGGTGGTGTAGTCACCGAGGAAGAAGCCATTGCCCAAGGTCAGTACTTAGATTTAGTCTATTCACAATCCGGTACTTTGTACGAGTTGATACCGAATGCTACCCATGCCACTAATGATCCATCCAAACCATCATCTGCTTCACACGCGGATGGAGTTATTGGCTCCGTCAAAACCCAATCTACTACCCAGTCTACTGGAACGATTCAGCAGCCCGCTTCGATGGCTGCTCCCAACCCAACTACACCCTCCTCTACCCTCCCTCAAACTCAGGTCTCTGATGTGAATGCGGTCCAATCAACCCCTTCACAACAACTTGGGGGCAAGAAGAAAGCGAGAAACAAACCAAAGAAAAACAATAATAACGAACAACCCAAAACTCAACCGAAAAATCCTGCTGCTGGAAAACAACCACAACGAAAACCAAAATTTCCCATGTCTCATTTATGGAGACGATCACAACACTCGATACTGCCCACATCGCGATGAAGTGGCCAAGCTTTTCAAGGAAAATTCACAACCCTTTGTGCTTACTCATCCTTTTCCATAGCAGCAATCTTTGGTTGCACAAACCCCCACGCCGGGGGGCAGTTCCAACCCACCCCATGATGAGGCCTCGACAAGTGCCCACATTTACATGTTTAACGGGGTTAATCTAACCACTCTCTCTGTGACATATGACATGCCAGTTAAACCTGATAAGTCAAAGATTGCTAACGATTCTTCGTCAGACCCATTACCATCCTCTGTCAATCCTTCGTCTGTTAGCCCTCCATCCGAGCCACTCTAGATTGAGAAACCTTCTTTTGACTCCATATTACGCCCTCCTAAGAGCACCATCTGGAAATATACTTTCAATCCTAACTCACGGGCTACCCAAAATTACAATATCGTAGAAGATTTAGCCCAAGCACCGTGTGCTATGTCCACCCTGGAAGTTCTACAACACTGTCCCAGCCAACGTAGAACGCTCTTAGCTGCTATTGGTGCTTTCGATCATGAGTCATCAAACAACCTCATGTTTAATCTGGATGATCATCAAATGAAACTCTCCCACCAGCTAGCTTTCCAAATCGATGTTGTTGTTCACAATCAACAAATTCATCGAACTATCCTGGATGAGGGAGCCTCTACCTGTGTCATGTCTCTATCCTATTGGAAGGGTTTGAAATCACCTACCCTTAACAAATCCGCTACCATGTTACACGCTTTCGATGGATGAGGTTTCCATCCTCATGGATTATTACAATCCTTAGCCGTTCAGTTGGGCGGAAAAACTGTTATCGTTGACGTCGAGGTGGTCGATGCTCCCCTCGATTACAACCTATTACTCGAAAGAAGTTGGTTCTACGCTATGACTACTGTCACCTCATTGGTATTTCGATGTGTACAATTCCCCCATCAAGGCAAAATTGTTACCATCGATCAGCTTGATTTCTGCACACCCGACGCTCGCATCCCTGCTACCAACAACATTCCCTTTTTGGGAGACCACCCAGTTACGTATGAAAGCGTTGGTTTTGGCTTATTGAAAGATTCTATCCTCATGGGTACTTTCCCTACACCACTTCCACCTACCGCACATCATATTTCCGTCATCAATATGATCTCGACTATGCCTTATCAATCCTTGGAATCATCTGACCCTTGGATTGTGCCTAGTCCTTTGGAATTCGATGGGCTCGGTGACACTATGCCACTTAGCCTAGCCGAGGCCACATACATAGCTATTCAATCTGCCTCTCCCTCTTCGAACACTTCACATTCATTGGCATCCGATGCTTACTCGGTGCCCTCATGGTTGGATTCCCTGCCATCTGTCGTTGATTACATTTTCCAAATTTTTCCTTCAGACGAATCTATTATGGAAATGCTTAGCATTAACAATCTGCCCTAGGATGATAACCACCATCGATCCTCTTTTCTTCCACCTTTGGAAGAAATTCACCAAGACATATGCTCTGTCTTCCCTCCCGATGTTATCGATGCTCCGCAATCTCCTATCCTCACACAAGATACTCTCTCTGAGGGGAACATGGGTAACATCTCCACTACGATCATGATTGACATTTCAATCAAAGAAGGTGTCGTGGAAAACATCAATCTTAGTGCTAATTGCACACCCGATGAAGTGGTTTCTTACACTACTTTGTTCAATGAATTTCGCGATGTCTTCACATGGAGCTACGAGGAGATGCCCGGGATCGACCCTTCAATCGTCGTACACGAAATCAAAACCTACCCTGACGCGAAACCGGTTCGACAAAAGCTTCGCCCGGTTCATCCCAAGAAAATCACAGCTATAAAGGCAGAGGTTGAAAAACTTCTAAAATCTGGCTTTGTCTACCCCATCCCTTTGATAGAATGGGTCTCCAACCTTGTTCCGGTTGCCAAAAAACAAGGGACCATTCGTGTTTTTGTGGAATATCGAGATCTCAACAAAGCTTGTCCTAAGGACAACTACCCTATGCCCTTCATCGACCAAATCATCGATAATTGTGCAGGGAGCGTAATCTTCTCTTTCATGGATGGCTTTTCTGGGTATAACCAGATTGAAATCTTACCTGTTGATCAACATAAGACCGCCTTTATATACCCGTGGGGAACTTTCACCTACCGAAAGCTACCTTTTGGCCTTAAAAATGCTGGTGTTACTTTCCAGCGGGCCATGTCGTACGCTTTCCACGACATCAAGCATATCGTGGAACCTTACCTCGATGACTTACCTGCCCATTCATCCAATCGATTCGATCACATCGATCACTTGCGGGCAATTTTTCTTCGATGTCGATTCTATCATATTCGTCTGAACCCACACAAATGCATTTTCACTGTCGAATCCAGTCGACTCCTCAGTTTCATTGTCTCCAAAGATGCGATCAGGCTGGATCTCTTAAAGATCAAGGCAATTCTAGCCTTACCCCCACCTACCAATTTAACTCAACTCCAAAGTTTGCAAGGCAAAGCGAACTTTCTTCGTTGTTTCAACTGCAACTATGCCAAGATCACTAAAAGATTTATGAGGTTACTGCAAAAGAACATCCCTTTCATCTGGGATGACACTGCCCAATGGTCATTCGATGCTCTCAAGCACGCTTTGACCCACGCACCTTTGTTACATCCCCCCAAATATACAAAGGATTATATCCTTTACTTGGTCGCTTCTACTTCCACCATTGCAATGGTGTTAGTCCAAGAAGACCCCAATGGTGAAGAACATGTGATTTATTATCTGAGCAAGATTTTATCTAGACCCGAACTCCGATATTCACATGTTGAGAAACTGGCTCTGGCAGCCGTCATTGTTGTCTAGAGGTTCCACCACTACATCTTATTACGCACCACCACGGTAATCGCAGACTCCAACCCTATGTACCACGTCTTGACACGTCAATTACTTGGGGGAAAATATTCAAAATGGATCGTTATTCTTCAAGAATTCGATCTTGAGTTTACGAAGGCCAAAGCCAAAAAATCCCTGGTGTTTGTCGAGCTCCTCTGTGCTCTCCCTCGTGCCGATGAAAACATTGAACCTAGAGATTCTCTCCCTAATGAATCTCTCTTCCTCATCAGCACCTCTGATCCTTGGTATGGAGACATCCTCCTCTACCTTCAAACCCAACGTTTTCAGCCCAACATCTCTCGCGAAGAGCATCGACGCATTCATCACCACTCTCGCCGTTATCTCATCCTCGACGACACTTTGTATCACTATGGTATTGACACCATCCTTCACCGATGTCTGATTCACGAGGAGGCTGAACACATTTTGAATGATTGTCACCTTGGCGCCTGTGGCGGTCACCTTTCCGGGATGGCCACAGCCCAAAAAATCCTACGTGTCGGCTACTTTTGGCCCTCGAGTTTCAAATATTGCATCGAGGCCATCAAAAAATTCCCACCCTACCAAATCTTTAACAAGAAGGCACGAACCCACCCTACTGCGTTGCACCCTATTATTGCCATCGGCCCCTTTGCCAAATGGGGTATCGATTTCATGCAGTGTAAGCCTACCTCAGCCGAGGGGCACGGTTACATCATCTTCGTTGTCGACTACTTCACCAAATGGGCTGAGGCTATGCCTACCTTCCTGAATGATGGCCGTAATGCAGCTCTATTCCTCTTCAACCACATCATAACTCGTTTTGGTGTACCACGTGCCATTTTCACTGACCATGGTGCACACTTCAAAAACTAGATGATGAGCGAGTTACATGTCAAATTGGGTTTTTGCCATGAAAACTCATCCCCCTACTACCCTCAAGTGAACGGACAAGTTGAGGCTATCAACAAAGTCCTAAAAACCATGATCCAACGCATGGTAGGAGAAAACAAGACATCGTGGCATTTACAACTCTTCTCCACTCTCTGGGCCTATCGCACTTCTGTGAAAACCTCAACTGGATTTACTCCTTTCTAGTTAGTATATGGCATTGAAGCCATCCTACCAATCGAGTGTGAGATTCCATCACTCAAACTTAAAGTAGAACTCCTGCCCCATACTTCTGCTGAAGAAGAACGATTCTTGTATTTATCCAAGTTGGACAAAACACATCGCAATGCTACTCTCATTAATGAGGCACATCAAAAATGAATTAAGAGTCAATACAACAAATCTGTCCACCCTCGGGCTTTCGCAGAAGGAGACTTAGTCCTCATTTACGACCAAGCCCACGATAAATTGGG
>JASDQU010882771.1:36536-51376 GCA_032191745.1 Picea mariana
ATGTGAAATCAAGGAGACAAACCATTCTTCTAATCCATACATACATCCTAGAAGAATAGATGTCCATGGTACATCAACAATCTGTCAACCTGGACCTTTCTCCATAGGAATGATGTCTGTCCACCAATAATTTGTCCTGCCTGGACCATTCTCCATAGGGAGAATTTGTGTCCACCAAAAATCTTTCAACCTAGACCATTCTCCATAGGAAGGATGTCTATCCACCAACAATCTATCCTTCCTGGACCATTTTCTGCTTGGAGAATGTCTGTCCATCAACACATTAACTATCCATCTAGATGACAAACATCCCCAACACTAGTGGTAGTCTCCATGGGAATTAGAACAATGCCATCCAATAGAACACAATTGTGTCTATCCATAGTAGTACACAACTACTACTTAGTGGTACACAACCACTCCTAGTAGCACACGACTACTAACCAGTGACACATAGTCACTATCAGTGGATCACATCCACCGCAATAGCATACAAATTCTGTCCAGAGACATACAGTCTCCATAGTAATCATATCATCTAATATCAACCCGCATAAACAATATCATGATACAAAATGAGTCATTTGGGACATTCTTTCACTCACATCTGTGAGATATGGAAGAGAATCTAATCTTAGAAAGTAAAACATAGCCATGGGCTATCTGGACTATTCTTCCCAAGCATAGGAGAATAATTGTCCCTGATTTCTTAGCATGTACCATTCACTTAACTGGGCTATTACTCTGACACTAATCATAGTGCAACTTGGAGAGAATGAGTATGCCCTAGGGAATGCATGTCATTGATTGCTGAACCTGGACCATTCCTCCGAAAGTAGTAATAGTGCAACCTGGAGAGAATGAGTCTTCCCTAGGGAATGATTGTCCGAACCATTTCCCATGGAAATGAATGTCCTGCACCAATCTCCAAAATGTACCATTCTTCAAAACTGCTCCCAAATGTGAACTTCGAAAGAATGACTGCATGGCGAGGAAGACCATTCTACTTGACCACTACTCAGAGTTACTGCCAAGAAGAATGACTGTCCTAGACCATTCCCCCACACTGGCCACAAGGGGAATCATTTTCTATGCTACATAAACAATCTATTAGACCATTTTCATTACAAAAATGATTGTCCGATATGGACCATTTTTTGAACTAGAAAATGAATATCTGTTAGAAATCTTGAACCACTTTCCGAACTGGAAAGGAACTTCCCAACCTGGACCATTTTCTAAAATGGAAAGTGATTATCCATAAATCAATAACATATCAGTGCTCTCTCCCAAACTGGGAGTAATCACTTCCTTTTTTAATAAGGAATTCATCTCCACAAGCCCGAAATTGTCCCCTAAGTACACAAACTTTTCATCTTGGATAGAGGTTTTACCAAAATGTCTGCTATGTTCTCATCTATGGAGATATACTGGAGAACCACTTCTCCGCTCTAGACTTTATCACAAAGAGAATAATGCTTGTTCTCAATGTTCTTCAACCTATCATGGAACACCAAGTTCTCTGAAAGCTTCACACAACTCTGATAATCAAAATATATCACTTTCGAATCCAGTAACTGATCACACAGTCCATAAAACACTTATGGAGCCACACTGCTTCAATACAAGCATCACAATCTTCAATATACTCTACTTCTGCAGTGCTGAGTGAAACAAAATTTTGTTTCCTAATATCCCATGACATCATGGAAAAGCTCAAACTGAAACATATCCAAGTAGCACTTCTTCTATCATCTGCACTCCCTACCCAATCTGAATGAATAAATCCATGCAGTTGTATATCATAACTCAAACGTCCCACAAAGAAAATATTCGGTTGAGTATTCTCCAAATACATTAATGAGCCAATCAATTGTCGATACAGAGATGGGTCTACTGGATCATAGTCTCTCGACTTCTTCAGATCTGTCATCATGAGAGTTTTCCATGGATTTTCAATCCATCATCTCAGACTTTTGAAGAACCATTTCAATATACTTCCTCTATCATAGGAAGTTTTCACCACGCTTTTGCTGTACATGAGAGGCTCTGCACCAAGTTTGGCTGAATCCATATAAGGTCTTCTTCCATCTGCATACAAGGGTCTCTTTTTGGTATTCCTCAAAACCTTGAGGTTTCTCTACATACACTTCTTCTTCAATTACTTTGATAAGAAGAACAATCTTTACATTCATCTGATGTAAACTCCAACCCATAGATACTGCAGAAGATATAATGGCTTAGGTAGAGGTATATCCAGTTACTAGAACAAACTGTCATCGTGTTATTCTCCATCCTACTGAGAGAACCCTCTAGCCCTGAGTCTTGCCTTATATCTATCAATGCTTAAGTATTTTTTACAATTTTCACATACATTGTTATTCATCAAATCTTCCTTCCATTCCTTCTATTTGACTGCTTCTAGTGGGTTCAAACTGGTTCAATTGGTTGTTCTGACTTTTCTTTCTTTCTTGGAATCTTCATGTTCTTCCTCATGTTTCTCTTCAATGTTGGAGTCCATGGAATATTCTATAGATTAAATGACCTTCTTTCTTAAGGCTCCAACATTCTGAAATAGGAACATAAATGTAGATGGACAACCAAGGATATTCACGACTTATTTTTGAAGAAGATTTCTTCTAGAGTCAAACTGAACACGTGCTGCTACTTCCAATGAAGAACATGGATAGATACTTCATAGCCTTTATATATTATTCTTCAATGGATCATATCATTGGGGATTAGCTCCCTCCTAATCCCGACTTTAGTCCTGAATGAGCGATATGCATGCTCTTATTTTGGAATTCTGTGATCATCTCCCTTCATCTGAGATAGTCCATGCCTCCATCTGCTGTATCTCTCTTTGATTTCTACAAAGTGTCACAAGCCTATTTTGGTTTCCTTTTGATTTTTGAATTCCTTCGAGTCTGCTTCCTTTGAGTCTCTTTAAGTTTGTTTCTATCTGTTCTGATTTCTTCCCATTTGGCAGTGGTGTCATCCTTATAAACTTCTTCTATGAAATCTTCTGCAAGGATTGTTCATCAAACATATTTCACAAGGGTACCTTGAACTCGAACAAGAACAACAAGAGTAAAAAAGAAATATCTATTTAGAGGATAGGTTAGTTCAACTTGTGAATAAGTACAATAAGCATCTATATCAATAGTATTCATATGCAGTAGAGTATTCATTGCACCTAGAAATAATATAATTTTTCAAATACTGCTTTCACAATTTGTAATGTAGCAACTATCACCCTTGATATACACACATTTGAAGCTTAACAATTTAATCAAACATGGAACCTGAAGCCTCAACTTCTATGGAGGGTGTGCTTGTTCCTCTGAATGCACCGAATCCAATATTACAGCTTGGAAAAGATATCTAATATGTTTCCTGCAAACACACTCACATTTTTCTAGATGATATAACTTGGATAACATATATAAGTGCATACCTTTGAAGTCTTGTAGCATCATCCAGCTTGTCTTCCAATCTGAAAACTACCATCTTGACAAGATGAGATTAGATTCAATGATTAGAACAAGATAGAAACTCTGAAATTTCAAATTTGACCACAAAATCAATTGAACTAGAAGTCATCCTTTGACTTTGACCATTCACCCTTTGACTTTGACCAAAAGTTCAAACCTGACATTTTTTCTAGCTGAGGGTACCAAGAGGTGCACTAGGCTAGGGCACACTGGGATCTCAAGGAATTAGGTCAAATTCTTCATCATAAGTTCTTGAACACAAGGGTTAGGGTTTGTTGCAACTGCATAATAAAAACACCTAGCTATAGCTGTAACTGGTGCCATAATGAGCTTAAAAAATAACTTCCCAATCTATCTTCCAATGTCTAGACTATCTGAAGATAATAGTGGGCCCATAACCTATTAGAAATAAAGAGATGTGCTTGTTTTTTCATAGAAAATATATCAATATTGTCACCCAACCATAGGCACAAAGGCCACCCCCGAGCACCTTAAACTTGACAAACAAAATAATTCTGAAAGCAGAACAATAGCAAACTAAGGTAGAACATATTTCTCCAAGGCTAGTGAACCAAGCAAGAATAGCCAAAGACCAAGAAGAAAGTCCAAACCATAACCAAGATAAAGTCCAACCAAAAAACAAAATCCCGATTGTAGCAGCTACAATTGCACTCCCTCTCCAAACTTGCACACCCCTAGTCTTATGCAGTTGTGAGTGAGTGAGTGTCAAATGAGCTCTAGAACCCTCTATTTATACTACACTATCTCACTTCACTGGGCCGACTTCTCTTTATGGAGGATAACAAATCAATATTAAATATTCTCTTGAGCAGACTTGTCTTCTAAGGTTATTATCCAATGTTCTAGGGTTTCTCTTTCTTCCCAGAATATTCTAGTCTTGTCAAAGGTTACACATGGAGGTTAATACCTCCCGCAACTACCATACTATCAATAGTGATAACCCGTTTGAACAGAAAAAAAGTTGTAGCTTGTCGTTGTTCGCTAAAGTAGGCATGGCCTCTTGCCACTTTGTAAAGTATTCGACTTCCACGATGATTTAATGTTGCCCCCTAGCTAATGGAGGGTGGCATGTATTGAAGTGAATTCCCCACTTTGTAAACAAACCAATGGTGATGACAAAAAACAATGGAGTAGAGTGCGTGTGCATTTTTTGAGAAAAAGTCTGGCAAGGATGACACCTTTTGACAACCTCAACACAATCTTTAAAGATCGTTGCCAAAAATTACCCAATGCATAATATTTTTTGGGCTATTTCCAACCTGGATAGGTGACCGCCACATGCTCCACTATGGCAATCATTTAGCATGGATTATGCTTCTTCATGGGTTAAGCAAGGACAAAGAATTGAATCAATTCCCCGACGATACAAAGTGTCACTGATGATAAGGTAATTCTTTGCCTGATGGCGAATCCAATGTTGATCATCCCATGAATAATGCAAAGGAAATTTGAGAGTCTGGAGATATATAAGGATGTATATGTACCAAGGATCAATGCAAGAAATAAGGAACACATGTTTGTCTGGAAACAAATTCGTAATCACGGGTTCTTCATTCTCCCAGGGAAAACTGACATTAACTCGACGAAAACCAAATATTTCTTAGACTTAGAAGAAACGAAGTCCAAGTCAAATTATTGTAGAATGATAATCCATTTATTGTATTTACCCCCAATTATACACCATGTGAAGACATATTGAAATGGATTGACGTCTGCGACTACGATGGTTTTCCAAAGTAAAATATAATGTCATAATCTCTGAATAGCATGAACTACTGCCAAGGATAGGTTCTCGACATGTGAATAATTGAGTTCAAGACCAATCATACCACGACTAAGAGAATAAATGACATGCTATTGGGTGCTACCATCTTCCTGAACTAAAACCATACCGACTATGGATTTTTCTGCCATGATATACAATAAGAAATTACTGCCATAGTCTGGAGGTATAAGTAGAGGGGAATACATGAGCTCATTCTTAAGTGCATCGAAGGATTGTTACGCTAAATCGTCCCAATAGAATGGGACCCCTTTCTTCACTAAGTGCATAAATCCCTTGGTGATGTTGGTGTAGTTTGCAATGAAACTACAAAGGAAATTGGGCTTTCCTTGGAGACTTTGTAATTGACAAATATTTCAAAGGGGTGGGAATTGAACTATTGCCTCCACCTTTAATGGTTCAACCATGATCCCTTTGTTAGATAATATGAAATCCAACAAATGCCCCATAATGGAATAGAAGATGCATTTATTCAGATTCAACCAAATACGATAATAATGACATCTTTCGAAAAGAAGCCTAAGGTGCATTGGATGATCTAGCATCTTGCGAGAGTGAGAAGTGAAGTCATCTAGATAAGCCTTAACAATATGTTTCAAATCATGGAAAGATAACAACATGGCCCGCTGAAAGGTAGCTACAACATTTTTAAGTCCAAAAGGCATCTTTTGATATGCAAAAGTCCCCCAAGGACATACAAAATCAATCTTTTGCTGATCCTTGAGCCGGATTTGAATCTGATTGTATCAAGAAAATCCATCCATAAAGGATAATATTTTTCTTCTTGCACACTCTTCGATAATCTGTTCAGTGAAGGGCGCATGGAAGTTATTGTTTGGAAAATCCTTATTTAGAGCTCGAAAATCCATACAAATGCATATGGTTCCTTTCTTTTTATCAACAAGAACGAGATTCAACACCCATTTAGTGAGAGGAACCAGGTAAATAAAACTTGCCTTAAGAAAATTTTCTACCTCAACGTTTATAGCTGCTACTTTCCTGGGGTACACTGGTTGTAAGGTTTTTTGAATAGGATTAATATTTTCATAGGTACGAATCTCATGTTTTACAATTTGAGGGTTGATGCCTGGGATTTATTTATTAAAAATTGAGAGATAAAAAACAATACCAACATAGCTCTTGGGAGCTACCATATTCCTGAACTAAAACCATACTGACTGTGGATTTTGCTGCTGTGATATACAACAAGAAATCCTTGCCATAGTCTAGAGGACTAAGCAAAGGGGAAAACATGAGCTCATTCTTAAGTGCATCGAAGGATCATTGCGCGAACTCGTCCCAATCGAATGGGACCCATTTCTTCAGTAAGCGCATAAATCCCTTGGTGATGTTGACGTAGTTTGCAATGAAACAATGAAGGAAATTGGCCTTTCCTTGGAGACTTTGTAATTGACGAATATTTCGTAGGGGTGGGAACTGAACTATTGCCTCCACCTTTAATGGATCAACCATGATCCCTTTGTTAGATACTATGAAATCCAACAGATGCCCCAAAATGGAACAGAAGATGCATTTATTCAGATTCAATCGAATACAATAATAATGACATCTTTCGAAAATAATCCTAAGGTGTGTTGGATGATCTACCCTCTTGCAAGAGTGAGAGGTGAGGTCATCTAGATAAGCCTCAACAATATGTTTCAAGTCATGGAAAGAGAATGACATGGCCTACTGAAAGGTATCTCCAACATTTTTAAGTCCAAATGACATCTTTCGATATGAAAAAATCCCCCCAAGGACATAGAAAATCCATCTTGTGCTGATCCTCGGGTCGAATCTGAATCTGATTGTATCCAAAAAATACATCCATAAAGGAGAAGATTTCACTTCTTGCACACTCATTGATAATCTGGTCAGTGAAGGGTGTGGGGAAGTTATCTTTTGGACAAGCCTTATTTAGAGCTTGAGAATCCATAAAAATGCATATGGTTCCTTTCTTTTTATCAACAAGAACGGGATTCGACACCCATTCAGTGAGAGGAACTAGGTAAATAAACCTCGCCTTAAGAAAATTTTCTACCTCAACGTTTATAGCTACTACTTTCCTAGGGTTCACTAGTCATAACTTTTTTCAAATATGATTAATATTTTCATAGGTGAAAATCTCATGTTTGACAATTTGAGGGTCAATGCCTAGGATTTCTTTATTAAAAATCGAGAGATAAAAAATAATACCAACATAACAACATGCACACATAAAACAATCAATATTTCTCTTGGAAAATCCTTACAGGAAAAACCAACCAACAATAGATCTATTATCCTTGGCCAAACCCGACCAACCTCCTGGCTCGACCAAGTGAGCCTTCACCGCTCAACTCTCTACACATTACAATGGAGTATTACCATCCTTTTAAAGGCTTTATTACATACAAACCATGGAATGTGAAACCACGGGCTACCAAAACTATGTGCCCGAAGCCACCACTATTGATCTAATAAATTAAACTCTGTTACTGAGTCAATTTTAACCTAACATTCCCCCCTTTAAACTTGACATGTGGTTTCCCATGACCAACTATGACCAAACCATCAAGTGAGTTTGCATTGCTCACCTCTAGGACCTACCCCCCTCAAGGTTTATAACTAGGGTATCTAGGAATATGACATGTACCCCCTATCACCTAGGTATACGTCTAAACGTTACCGACAATTTAATAGGGGTACACATGCCTAACCATCTCCTAACAACACAACAATGAATATCCATTCCTTTTCGCAAAGCCAATGCCTTCCAAAACTAAATGAGAATCCACCATATTTCCTCTTCCAGTCACTCATTTTTGAGATCAGCAAACACACGGATTTTTATGAGCAAATTCTTTATGCCAGAACTCAATAGATCTCCACTCAACACAATCTTCCTCAACCGACTCCTCTTCTCTTAACCTCACAACCTCGTCCAATACCACTCCAATGTTCATATTTACTCCGAAGCCTCTTAGTTTCATCACAAATATCATTTCCATATAAGGGCACCTCTCCAACTACAAGGTGCTCGAATTGGGCCTCAAGATGATCACCCGAAATCTCAACTTCTGGAACCATCCAAAAAACCCTGATTCGCCTCCTCCGGGCATCTCCCTCTAGACCCAAACCATCGGATCAGCCTCTTTTGCTTCACAGTCCATCTGATGATGTTCGACACAACTATATTTAGCTCCAACTCATCAATTTTCTCCAGAACCCATTTTCCCATGTGTATGCATGACTCTTGCAGGCATCCTCAACACATCGATAGAATGAATTTAAGAGACAACTGCATGGCTTATTCATGCCCACGTCCCATTCCATGAGAATAGCCACTCATGCCTTGACAGACCCATCCTCCATGGCTTCAATGTGACACTTCACAACCAAACAGACTACTAGTAGGGCCCTCAAACCCGCCCTCACCACTAGAGGGATCCTCAAAATATACGACATGCCTTCTGTGAGTCTGTCTACCGCAAAATTATGCCACTATTGAACATGACATCAAGCAGGTCTCATGGTCAGTTCTTGTTGCAGAAAATTCATGACATTACAAGGATCTCGTAACTTTCTCCACCTTCTTATCACCAAATTTACAAGGATTGTTTCCATCACTCAAGCATTCCTCAACTTCCCTCCAAGGGATAAAATCGAACCCTCATTGGTTCCATTCTTGACTCTTTCTCTCCCTTACCTGGCACTATTGATGCTTTTGGAACTAGTTGGTGTGAGACCACTTCTGTGACTCCCACTAATATCTCCTTTGAAATTCCTCCTTGCATTCTTCCTTCAAAACCTGAAGTGTTTTAGTGTTTTACATCTTGCATACTTCTGCATAATCCATGGTGGTTTACATGGATAATTACAGAGGCCATGACTTACCATGGCGGGACCTCCACGTAGATGTAATGGGGCCAACGGTGAAACCCTAGATTGATGGTGTGATGATGCCAAATCGAATACACAGATGGATATGAGGACACATTGCTAAATGGTGGGACCTCTTTCGTAGTCTCTCTTTCCATTCATGCACCAACGTGCAAAGAAACAATAGGTCAACAAACACCCTAGTGGATCTCAATACAAGACCACTCTCGTTGCAAAATATAGGTTTTCCTACCTCTAATACCATATTAAAAAACAAGAGATAAAAAACAATACTAACATAACAACATGCACACATAAAACAATCAATATTTCTCTCGGAAAACCCTTACGTAAAAACTAGTTAACAATAGATCTATTATTATCCTTGGCCAAACCCAACCAACCTTCTAGAGCCTTCATCACTCAACTCGTGACACATGACAATGGAGTATTACCGACCTTTTAAAGGATTTATTACATGAAAACCATGGACTGTGAAACCACGGGCTACCAAAACCATGTGCTTGAAACCACCACTATTGATCTAACATATTCAACTCTTTTACTGAGTCAAGTTTAACCTAACATTCTTCATAGGACCATGAAAAAACATCGCGAAAATATTTAAAAAAATAGGTATTCGTGTATATCTCTTCCTAAGAACAGTTCATATCGATAAATACATTTTCCACAATGCTAGGGGTTTTAGAAATTTTGATTGGAATGGAGACCGTGCTTTGCTAAGGGGTTCACAGACTGATCAACACTTCTACTTACGAATGACCAGAATTATCTACTTTCGACTCGACTGATTTCAAGGAGGAAGTATGATCGATGATGCATATCCTCCCATGGTCATTCTCACCTTGTCAAGGCAGTCAAGGTGGTCAAAAGAAGTCAAAGAATTCTGAGCCCAAATAGGCTCTAGAAATTGATAGACTTCTTTTGTCCAAGAAGAAGTTGGATTAGGGTCCGTAGTAGCTTCATGGATTGCTCGATAAATGATCTCCACTATAAGAAGTGGCATGGCCATGCCGACATGCACATGACCCTTTACTAGTTCACATGATGAGGGTAATACCCACAGATATTCAAAGTACGATGTTCTAAACGAATCAACTCGTGTAATGGGGACCTAGGGGTTCGAATTTTGGTAGCCAACCAAGGCAGTTTGAATATAAGAAAACAGTGCTGAAAAATTAAATGTTCCCATGAGTGGAGGATACATTCCAATACCAATTATCTCAGTTCCCTTTTGAGATTTTTTGATCAATGGGACCGTAGATACCAGATTTTCCATAGATTCAGAGCGGTTAAAGGACATCTATTTGATCTTAAAAATCCTCCCTCATGGTGAAAACATAAAAATTGAAAGAAAGTCGAGACAAAAACATCATAGCATAGGTCCAACTCCTTCCTAACAAAATATTATAGTCGAGCAGAGCATAGACTAATTCGACATCTACGGAAACAAACTCTCCTCCTACCTGGACTAGAAAAGAGGAAATGAGCCCGTGTGGTCTAAAGGATCTTCCATAAAAAATGATTAAATGAGTAGGAGAAGGGGTAAGTTCAAGAGAACCAATGGATTTCCAGCAGGACAAAGACATGACACATGTCAAAGTGCCTTCGTCGACGATGGTCCTCCCAATAACATTCTTTACATACACTATATTGATTTGGAAGGCTACATAATAAGGAAGACGGGGATTCACTTTATTAGCATCAAACTTCATAATGCGTTGACTGGAAAATTTAGTATCCTCGATCGCGGAAAACAATGAAGCTTGTTGTGTAGGGAAGATTTGGAGCACCTCTAAGGTAGACATCAAACAAGGTGTCTGAGCCAAATCCTCAACAATAGAGTAATTGGGAGTGGCTTGAGCATTAGGGTTGTGCAACGCCTGCTTATACACACCTTTCAGTATGCGTGGCATCATTTCCTTCTCAGGATTCTCTATATGAAGAGAGTTTCAAGGATATAAAGTATCTTTTCCTTTCGATGTCGAATCGAGATTACCATAATCGTGAGACCTAGTAGACAAATATACTTCCTTTTCTTTCGTATGGTTCATAATATTGACGAACGAGTACAATCCATCCAACAAAGGTGCACTTGGGGTTCCCCCTTAAAGATTTGAAGTGGAAGAGTCTGCCCGCATATTTTTCCCTTGTGGGAATGGATTTTTAAGTATAACAAGATGTTAATGCTACTACGTTATCAGGTGGTGGGCCTCTTCCATTTGCGGGCATTGATGGGTAATGCTAGTACTATATTTGTTCATGTACAAGATATGAAGGCAAGCCATGATTGGAAAAATTAGTGGTAGAAAAGGAAACGTTCATAACCCCCGAGAAGTCATGAGTCAAATTTTCCTAAGAAAGATTGAAGGAACTGTTATCCCCTACTCTAGGGATAACTAAGGAATTTTGAGAGGAAAACAACTTGAGCATGGTGCAAGAGGGCCCCTCTTTTCTTTAGTGCAGTCCAGTCATCATCAATAGCAATATCCATCCCCACTAGCCTGGTCCTGGAGTAGTGGTGAGTCTTGCTCCATTAGGTAACGAGTCTGGGTATCATGGTATGTATCACTCTGATTTTTGAAGCACTTGAATATGTTGTATCGAATCCTTCTTCATTTCATGATGTTTTCTTGGAAATTATGCTCTTTGTCTCGTTTATACCTGGAAGGGTAACACAATTCTCTAGTAAGTTGGTTTCCCTTTAGGATGGATTTCCACTGGGTGGGTTTGTGAAAAGTCATTGTCCATTCCCTCCATACTTACCACTTTCCATCTTTATTCCTTCCATCTCCCCTATCCTTGTTTGAGCATTAGGATTGGCCACGCTAGGAAGGGTTGTGCCTTGCCTTGTGGGTAGAAGGGGCTAAAGGCCTAGAGGGTAAAAGTAGTTGGAAAGAGTTAAAAGCCAATGTTCAAACCTTTGATATGCTTCTCCCAAGGATTCTTGAGAAAGTAGTGAAAATATTCTCAGTGAGAAAAGGGAACCCATAAGATACATAAACACTCAAGGTACTAGTTTATGGATAGGAGGTCTCATCACGAGCCAATCTATTATGACCATGGTCATGTAGCGGTATGACTCTACCACCTATATGGTCATCAAACTAGGGTAGTGGCTCTTGGTGGAATAGCCAAGAGAAATGGGGTCTCATCACAAGACAACCTTCTCATTTTTGTGAAATGTTTGTGGATAACACTATCACCTCTGGTCATCAAGCCAGGACAGTGGCCCTCAACTTTTCCCTTGAAGCATAAAAGAAAAAGATCAAAAGAACTAAAGCTAAGAATAAAAGTCAATGAATGGGCTAGGAAATAATTTCATTTATGACAAGGTGAAGCTTTCCCTCTATAAAGGCACCCACAAGTAAGACTTACATTTCTTTGTTATTACTGCACACATGCCCAAACACTTACCCCATGCCACCTCATACACTTACATGACTTGGATTGACTCTCACCTAGGAAACACCCCAAACTTAAGGCAGGTTATACCAATAGGACACTCTGAGACCTTCTCCAAACCTAACTTTTCAAATTGCATAACGTCTTTGAGAAATTGTATGGGTTAAGGGGGGTTTGGTGCACATGTTTGGGTAATTTAATTATTGGATGTGATTTACATGCTATGATCCTTATGACTTATGAACCCCTCCAAGGCGTACATGTTATTGCTGCAGGACTTATCCCGGTGGACAGGTACACATGAGTGAATGATTATATTAGACCTTCATGGGGGGCTTAAATCCCACAAATGGATGTTGTAACCCCAACCAGGGGTAAGAAGACATTGAATATTTCCACCAGGAAGAAAGAAAGATGTTTCCTTTGGAGTCACCCTGGAAGACCTAGACCCAGGGGGATCTTGCTCTTCCACATGGACGTTGGCCCTTAAAGGCGCATGACAACACCATCATGACCTTGGACTCCATCCAGTGCTAGGGTTTTCATTTTGGGGGAATTTATGAGCCTAGTGGCACATGTGGGCTTCATCTAGGGACTTTGGAGGCCAAGCACCCTACCTTTTAGGCTCAACGTTCCACCTTAGGACCTCAACATCACCCTAGAAGGGCATGACATCACCCTTGGAGGTGTCTTTAGATGCTAATTAATTTTATTTATGTCAAATTTGAATTTATTTGTAAATTTTCCAGGCCGACCTTATTTTGACCTAAAATTAATTAAGGGTCAAAGTTTTGTATAAATAAACATAAAGTACTTTCATTTTAGACATAAAAACTCTCACTTGAAGAGAAGTGGACTGAAATTTGCACCCTACTTAGGGTTTATTGGCTAAAATTGTGATGCACAACTCTCTTGGAGTCTTCTACTTGCAACTTGGATCATTTTTTGGTGAAGTTACTTGGCAATCTAGGGTGTAACATACCCACTATCATAAATTAAAGTTTTTGGGTTAATTTCTCACAAATGAGAAATCTCCAGAAACTTGCATTAGCAAAATGCCAATCCCCGATTCAATATCGGGATTCAGGGTTTCAGACTTTCCGCTGTCGAGAGTCCCTGTCCTCTCGAATCCCCGGTCACCGATGGGACAAATTTCTGATGTGCCCCTTTTTCACCAGCCTCTTCTAGCGTACTGCTGGTCCACGTGACCTGCATTCATATGACCACCGTCATATGCTTCTGTCAGGGTTTCTTCTATCGGGGTTTTGACACCCACAATGTTTTGGCAACTTGAATAACCGATCTTCGATCTCCGAATCGCTCCTTTTTTTCCTTAGCCCTGCTTGGCTAAGCCTTTGGCCCACACGACCGGCTCCTATATGACCACAGAAACAACTTCTCATCGGGGTTTGCGGTGCCGAGGTGCACATGTACCCGGAACTCCTGATCCTCCGATCCCCGATGTGCTTTAGCCCTCCAAGCTAAGCCCCGGCCAATGTGACCACTGATTCCAGGACCGTAGTCCTACCTCTCGTCAGGGCTACGGGGTTTCTAATGTCATAAAACACCTACTCGTAGGTTTCTCTATCTCTCGAACACCAATTCTCCATCAAGCTGACAGCTGGCTCCCACTACGGCTCTTCCCTCGGATCCGCTATTCGGACAACTGTTCCCCACTGATTGGGGTTTCAGGAATCATGATTTCAAAGTGCACAATTCACTTATCACCGGGATCCCCGATATCTCAATGAACTCCAAATGTTGATAGATTGACTCCTTGTCGGGATTTTCTCCGATGGCGCAGATCTCTACTACGTGTCCTCTAAATAAACGGTCCTGATTTCCTCCGGGGTTCGGGACTTAAAATGTCTCGAGTTCCTTGTCCTCAGGAACTCCGATATGTTGATTCCTGAATCTTTGTGGAGGTTTGACACCTGTCCTCCGCTAGTTCCACCCGTGCCCCACACAACTCTCCTGTTGAGATTTCACGTATCGCGATTTCAAAGTACGAGGGTTTCTTCCCTCTGAAATCCCTGATTCTCTGAACTTCGAACCTTCTGGATCTACTGACATGCGTCCTCCAAAATGAACAGTTTAGATCGTGTCGGGAAATCGTGGATCATGATTCCGTATGACAAGGTTTCTTTGTGCTCGAAAACTCCGATTCTCCGATTCCTGACTTTCGGGATCTCCTGATACATATCCCCCATGATAAATGGTCCTGCACCTACCGAGATATCGCGGATCATGATTCC
>JASDQU010882772.1:0-10419 GCA_032191745.1 Picea mariana
AAAAATGGAGTCCGTATGGGAAATTTATCGCGTTCTGAAGTTTTCTCCAAATAGGCAAAAAGTTAAAGGTCAAAGTCAACAGTTAAAGGTCATACTGCTGACATCAACAGTACGTCATGCTGACATCAACATGACATGTGGCAGCCAAATTTGGCATTTTCTAGGGTGATTTGGAATGGTAAAAAAATGACATGTGGCACTATACAAGAGTGACATGTGGCAGTATGGTCCTTGTCGCCCAATGATGTGGTAGGCTCCAGGTCAAACACGTGGCAGTACGACAAGGTGATGTGGTGTTGACCGAGTGATTGACTATGCAACTGACGTGTCAGATGACTATGTAGATGACGTGGTACGGTCCATTAAAGGGTTTCCAAGTGGCCCAATCACACAGTGCCACGTGGCACCCTGGATCAGGCCAATATAGGTCGGGTCAAAATTTGTTACAGCTCTGCAGGATTCGAACCCCCGACCACCTGCATAGGAAATGACTTCACAAAACACGCCAATCGTATGAGATAAAGGCGGTTCTTAACCACTATACAACAAATTATAATTTTGTTGTGATATGGTCCAGAGTTTTGGGGGTAGCGTCGGTTGGCGGGGCCTAACCATCGACTAGTCGTTGGCCACATGGGAACCATATGATTAGGAGCAGAAGACTAGGGGCGTGTGCCCAATATTGGGTAAGAAAATAGGTTTTCCGCTTTAGAAATTGGGTTTTTAACCAATTTGTCTTGATTTTGATGGATTTTGGCCCTAAAAGAGGGGATTTAAGCCCAGGAAGAGGCCCAAATCATGGGGGGAAGCTGGATTTCGACCCCCAACTCGAATCCTATATGAATCCAGCCTATTTTCCATGAGAATCAGGTTCAAAACAGTAGAATGATGAAGAATTTGTGAAGTCCAAGCCATTTTTATGCAGGGAAGCCAGGAGAGTAGCTGAGCTTTGGAGGCCATTTCTGGGAGTTCTACTCCACCTTTTTCAATGCCTTCTGTTGTGTTGAGTTCCTGAGATAGAGAAAAACATTGGTATGTCGGTCAAATAACAAATTTATGCAATTTTTATGTAAGATGTAAGCATTGAAGATTAATAAAGAAAAGCCTCCCACACTGAAGACAAACCCAGAGACGTAGGCAACTTTTTTGAACTCCGTTAACAAGTTTTGGCATTATGGTTTGATGTTCTTAATGCTCATTTTCTATTCTGTATTCTTTATGATGGCTGCAACTTTCTTTCATTAGAGCTCCTTCTTCTTCTCTTTAGTTTCTAAATGGTAAATCAACTCATGCAAAATACTTAACCAAGTCATTTAAAAGGTCATTTTGGATCAAAATAGAAGCAACGATATGTTACTTACCTCAAGATATTTCAAACTCTCAGAATCTCCTCAATATCTCTTCCACCTCAGATTCACGATCATACCATCATACCATGCAGTAGGGATAGCTAGTGCAGATGATGAAGAAGGCAATTCACTGATATTCTGAGTAGTTGGATGTGAATGCAATCTTCCTTGATATTCTGAGCAGTTGGGTGTGAACACAATCAAGGAGAAGCATGGACCTCTTTCTTCAGTACAATCAGATACCTAGACACGATGATCTTAGTCTGAGCCATCCTAGCAGGTGGCCATGAATCCCACCCACAAATGCCTTATTTTCAATGATGTACGTTTAAACTGTGTTACCTGTTATGTTTTTGAGGTATGTATTCCTAATCCTTTCAAATAATTTTTACCTTATTTATGTACAAAATGTTGTGATCTGATAATGTTTGCAAGAAGATAACACATTATAGTTTTTTCTTGATTCTAAAGCATGACAGAAGTTCTTTTTCCATCTATCTTTTAGATCTAGATTTTTCTCCTCTCTCCCTGTTTCAACTACTAGGTGACAAGAGCTTAGTCTTGAATTATCAAAATTTCTATTGAAAAGAGGTAATCATTAAGTTTATGTCATAGTTACCAAATTTGGCCGTATTGTAGATTAAAATACGAAAATTTGCCAATTTGATTCGAATTACGAATAGAACGTAGTTGGTTTAGTTAGGGATGGGCGCACATTTAATGTAAAGGTTGTCTAAATAATCCCAAGCACCCTGCTTATCAATCTTCCCCCCTGTATTCACTCCCTGGCCCCTTCCTCCACCGCAAGCAACCCAACTCCCATCTCGATTGTTTCACCTTGGTTGGTTTCTTAGTATACAAGATTGTAATGGGAAAATAGCCACCTTGTTCTCAACCAATTGGGTTAGCACGCTCAATCATTTAGGAAAATCAGGATGATCGAAATGATCCCATCCCAACAGTGCTATGGACTTGGACTTATTGGAGGACCAATACCAAAATATTGTGCACCTTATGTGACTCATAGGTTCAAGGGTCAAAGCTTAACTCATGCTTCCAAAGGTTGTTCCTTCTTCCAAATCGAAACTAAATCATTCATATGTTAAGTTCTGGTTGAAATAGGTTTCGATCAAGTATTCAGTAAGGCGGGAAGCCAGGATTGGACATGAGAACATTTAAATGCAAGCAAAGTGATCTATTCTATCACTTTCTGTCGGCAGTAAGGAATAAATTTATTTAAGAATTAAGGTAGTCCAATATGCAGTATTCTTGAGGGAATCCCAGTAAATTCTTCATGCCTTTAGTCCCCATACTCTCCCATACTAAGATCCATTAGCTAGGGAGTTAGGAAGCCGAGATGGAGTCAATTAGGATCAAGAAGTTGGGATGGAGTATTAGATAAATAAGGTTTGAAATGATGAGGGGTTTTGGAGGGAAGAAATGGGTAAGTCTTCTCTAGGTGAATTGCACTTTTAAGATGTTCAAATTGAATGAGTAAAGAAATGGAACAAAATGCATAGTCAATTTAAGAAGGAAAATGTATATATCTAAGTCTTTGAGATGTATACTGTCAAATTTTTTCCAAATTGAAAATTTTTTATTTGAATTTTTATTGTATCCAATGGAATTCGAATATGAATTTGAATGCGAACTTGGTAACTATGGTTTATGTTACACTGGTTTATATTGAACGACTTCCTTGCACTTTCTTTAGGTTTCATCCAATATGAACACTACTATTGAAAAATAAGTAGGCCATTTCTTCAATCAATTCTTACATGTACCTTCTTTGTTAACTTGTGATGAACATAAAACGAGGTCGAAGTGACGAGACCAGAGAGTCGTTACTTGTCAAATGAACTTGATGATTAAAAAATGTTTTATGTTGAGATAGAAGACTTTAATCTATAATGGCAGTGAAAATTAGAGATATTTCTGTGAATATGAAATAAGATGCAAGGTAGCCAACAAGAAGATATTTCATAATATTAGGCTAATAATATTCAATGAAAAAAATGATTTGTTAGCTCGAGATTCCACGAATGGCATGATATTTGAGGTACATATTCTATTAATCTATATGAGGTGTCCTATATTTCTTATTCTTGTTTTGATTAGGTTTTTCTCATAAATGATAAATTTGATTATGTCCCTGGTTCATAGCTTGGGTGGTTGGATAGTATGTTTTTTTATCCTCCTCTACTTTGGGTTCAATTCCCACAAAGTGGACATGTTGGTCTGTTGTGATAAAGCTAGAAGGGTAGACACCCCCTAGGATAGAGGCTCCACCTCAGTGGACTTCAAGATGTCTCTACTCTTGCTAAGTCATAAGTTTACTAGTAGACGCTGGCTTGCAGACTGTTGGCACTAGCCTAGGGGTTATAATGGCAATGAACTGGATTTGAACCTAGGCCTCACCTAAGTAATTCCGGTAAGTTATTGATTCCTCTAGATCTTAAAAAAATGATAAATTTGATTATTTTTAGGCCTCCACCTAGTGGATATTACCTTTCATATTTGGATTGTGATATGCTTTTGGTGCATGCACTTGGTGGTAGAGGAGTTTTCATTTTTAATTGGACACAACCCTTTTAATTTTAACTACCCATAGAGCCTCTATTATTTTATAGCTTCCAATTGCTTTTTCCCCTTTGTAATGGTTAACTTTATCAAGCACTTCCATTCATGATAAAAAAACACATTATATTGGATTTTTATCAATCACTTCCATTCATGATAAGAAAACACATTATATTGGATTTTATTGTGCAATGCAACCTTATTATGAACACATAACTACCTTCTATTTTAAGTACCCATAAACCCAACCATTAAGGAAATAACATTAATCTTTGTCATTTTATGAAGCATCACGTTCATTGTTTTTCTATTTATTTTTGTATTTGCAAGTTGACAACAAGTTAGATCAAATGCAAATTTTGTGATTCACATTCTAAGATTATTATTCTTTTTGTAGAACAAAGAATATACTAATTAATTTGGTTCAAATCAATTACTAAAGCATCCATAACCAAAGGTTTTCAATTTATATATCAAATTTTATTATTATTTAATTTTCTTATGAATAAATAACTACCTTCTATTTTAAGTACCCTAAACCCAACCATTAAGGAAATAACATTAATCTTTGTCATTTTATGAAGCATCACGTTCATTGTTTTTCTATTTATTTTTGTATTTGCAGATTGACAACAAGTTAGATCAAATGCAAATTTTGTGATTCACATTATAAGATTATTATTCTTTTTGTAGGACAAATAATATACTAATTAATTTGGTTCAAATCAATTACTCAATTATCAATAACCAAAGGTTTTCAATTTATACATCAAATTTTATTATTATTTACTTTACTTATTTTCTAAATTATGAAGAAAAAATAACAACATCCCATCACATTTAAAAACAATTCCAAATCATTTAAAACATTAAATTTCCTTTTAATCATATTATTCAACACATATCAATTAACAATTTCATGAATAATATAAAATAAAAAACAATTCCTACTAATTTAAAGGAGTAAATTCCCTTGAAATCATATTATTAGTCCATGTCAAGGGTAGGGACTATAGCAATGAGTTTGTTATTGATTTGACATTAATTTGTTTTGTATTTTAAATTTGTATGTGAAGTGTAATGTTTAATTTAAGAAAACAAATATATATTTTTTGATATAATAAAAATATTTGTTTTTCTCATTCCTAATCGGTTAATATATTTCAAGTCTTATTGTTGCCTTCATGTATTTCAATATTTGAAATTAATTGCATAATCAATAAACTTGGTCATAAGTACCTAGTACCTTTTATATAAAAAATTAAGAAAAAATGTAAAAAAACCATGTGTTCTCTCATTATTGCTATCCATTTATTTCATTATTATTGCATTTCAATAAACTTGGTTATAAGTACCTAGTACCTTTTATATCAAAAATTAAGAAAAAATGTAAAAATACCATGTGTTTTCTCATTATTAATATCCATTTATTTCATTATTATTGCATTTATGCCTTTCCAATTTTAAAGATTTTTCTTATCATTAATACAAAGTGTACTCCTAATAGATTAATACAAAATGATATACATATAATTGGATATGATGACATATGTATAATTTCTTTTTAATAGTAATTTTGAATTTCTTTTTAAATGAAAATAAATTCGTAAAAATATAGTTAATGATGAAAATCAAAATGATATAGGCAACGCACGTGTGTGTGTGTGTATATATATATATATATATATTTCCCTTTTAATAATGATTTTGAATTTTTATTTAATAAAGACAAATAATAATTATAGCAAATTGACACTCGTTTTATAGTAAATTGACTATTGTTGGGACACTCTAGCTAGTTCAATGATCCCATCTAGATACCCTCCATTTCCAAATTTACTTGGCAGGGACTAAGCTGCCATACAACCCTTGTTCAACACATATTCAATTAACAATTTCGTGGATAATTGTACACCATCTACACAATGATACGTATTTATGCAATTAATGAATTAATCACAAATAAAACATATGAAAAAAATCCAAATAAAGTTGTGTTTCTTATCCTTTTCTTTTATTCTTTTTTAATCACAAATAAAACATACCAAAAAAATCCAAAGAAAGTTGTGTTTCTTATCCAAGTTGTTTTTGTTTGGTAAAGTTGTGTTTCTTAACCCTTTTTTTATTCTCTTTCAGGTTTTTTTTGTTTTGTAATTGTAGCTTTGTCAATTTTGTAACAATTTCATCCTACTTCATTCATCTCTACTTATTCATTATATGTTTTTTATTTTATTATATATATATATATATATATATATATATAGGAATTGATAATTGGTTGGGATTATCTAGGTGAGGTCTAAGTTCAAATCTGGCTAGCTGCCACTATAAACCCTAAGTTAGTGCCAATAACCCACAAGTCAATGTTTGGTAGGAAACTTATGACTTAACAAGGACTGAGACGTCCAGAGACACATCTGTGAGAGGGTGCCACTCAAGGGGGCGCTTATTCTTCTAACCTTATCACAACATGCCATAATCTCATTGTGCATTTGAACTCGGGTGGGGAGAGTGCAAACACTACCTCCCAACCATCTCGTAATTAATTAAAACCACTTGACAGAGCTATAAGTACTTTGAATATAATATTCTAAAGAATGAGAGACACCAATTTTCTACTATAGGTTAAGCATTGAATGTTGAAGTTATTATCACTCACTCATATAAAATGAGTGAGGACATATGTTGTTAGATATATATTAATGTTAAATATGTTGTTATTCCATACATTAAACATAAATGTTACATTCCAAATTGCAAACTTTGGCAATATAATCTTCCTAAAAAATCACCACTACACAGTAATTAATGTTTTCATTATGAATGCCATTTCAATGTCCATTTTAGTTTTATATGTATTAAGACAAATTACGTTTTATACATATTAACACAAATTTCAGCTACTACTCTTGTGTAAAAATTTAGAATTATAACTACAATGAATCATACATAAAACATTAATGGTTGAAACAACTAGCTAAGAGGTATTTTGAAATTTAGCAAGAGTAAGCTTGAGAACCATTTCTCCATAAAAGAGCAAAGAGCACCAAGACATTCACTCTCACAACATGCGTGGAGGCAACAATTTCCTTTTCATGCACCCTTTCTTCGATCTTCTAATTTTCTTGTTACTTCAATTGTTGATGTGCTTCATAGGACCATCGATTAATGCCATATTATGATCCAAATTACTATTTGTAACGAACCTCCTCGTTATGGCGACAAACCTCTTATAACAAGTGCATTTTTTTTTTTTTGTGTGTGAGTGTGTGTGCAAGGGTAACCAGACATTATACTCTGCGCCGCCACATGATGACGAATCATGACGCATGCAACTGCGATATCAACATAAAGATCTAAGATGCACATCAACATCTGTCAGCAATGAACAACAATCAACCGACCAAATAAAAGATTGACTACCCATCCGTCCTACCCTGCAATGGTTAGGACCTCCAAGACACATAAGCAACGCTCAAGCCCAGGTTTCCATCGATTTTAACCATTTAAGGTTTCATGGCTGGCGACTGTTCTGAGGAACATGGAGGCATCTACATCCCGCCCGACACAAGCAGACCAAGCAATAAATTGTTTACAACCAAGTACAACAAAAGTTAATGAACGACCACTTCCTCTACGGAAGGCGCAAGTCAGAAGGACACCGACAATAACCAACCATTATTTAAGACTCATCATTACCTACGACTCAATTGGCAACAAGTACAGATCAAACACTTCGTTTAGTTTCCGTTAGTCGACGAGTTAACAACCCAACCTTAAAAATGTATATTCAATTAATTGCAAATCCCCATTTACTAAGTCATGGAAACCCACTCGATTCAACACCTTTCTTCCTCCTCCTTCCTCTTTTTTATAGAGTTTTAGAACTTCCAAACTTTCCCTAAATCTCTATTAAGTTAAGTTTTAATAAAATCTTCTAAAAATTCTCCTTCGTACAAGTGTCATCCATCCCCCACTTTCCTCCAATAATTATTTTCTTTAATTTAATAAAAGTCTCTTATCCCTCACCCACCTAGAGTTACTCCTAAATTTACTCCTAGGTGTCCCTAGATTCCCTTACAGGTTTTAAATACTTTCCCTAAAATGAAGTTGCTAATTTAGTTCAATTTAAAAGGTTTTTTTAAATGTCAATTCTTTCCTAAGTTGGTTTCCTGCTTTTTACCATGAGTTTCCCTCTTTCCCTTTTTACGTTGCCTTATTCCCTAATTTTTTTATTTCCCTCTTTTACTTTTATTATTAATTTAGTATCTTTTTAAACTATCAAAAGTTAAAATAAATTAATTTCTTCTTGACATTTTATATCCACTTTTTAAAAATTAAATTCTTACTCTCTTCATTTTACCCCCAAAAAATTTATGAAGACCAAAACTGTTACTTAAGTGGTTTTTAGTTTAAATTTTATTATTTTATTTTTATAAGGTATATTTTCTTAAGGGTAGACAAAATTTTACCCCTAGCGAAGTTTTAGACTTAGGACTTAGATTCTGAACTAGACGACATTTTAATTAGGGAAGTTGTTTTAAAATTTCTTAAAGTGTTGTCTGTCTTAGGGCCATCTAGGTTCCTCCCTCTATCATCATCAACGCGACGTGCCCTTCAGGACGCACCATGTGCTCCAAGGGTGCCACTCGTCTCTTTCGTTTCTTTTGCGTGACGTGCCCTTCAGGATGCACCACGTGCTCCAAGGGTGCCACTCGCCTTTTTGTTTCTTTCGCGCAACATGTCCTTCAGAATGCACCATGTGCTCCAAGGGTGCCACTCGCTTTTTTGTTTCTTTTGCGTGACGTGCCCTTCAGGATGCACCACGTGCTCCAAAGGTGCCACTCGCTTCTTGAATGATTGGTAGACATTAATAACCCTTGGAGTCAACACTCCACCAAGTGAACTTGTGGGAGACTAAGGGCTTCTATGGAATAAGGCCCCTGCCTTATTGCGTGCCCCTTAGAATCATCGTGAGTGACTGTCGTAGTCTGCCCTCGCGACATCGTGGGTCCTCTCGAACTAGGTAATCGTTAACCTATAGTTCGAGCCACGGTAGGAGTGCTAGTAGGCCGTGGTAGGGCTGCTGTTCACACCTCTCCCTCAACATCTCTGGTAGTCGTGTGTGGCCCCTTTACTCCATATGTGAGTCTGGTTGGAAAGCTATTGTCAGCCTGCATCATCAACAATCGTGTCAGAACATGTCCACATCATATCATCTAATCAAATGTACTAAAATCAGAGTAAAAAAATCAAACCCCAATAGCACACTCCCTGACTCGATCCAGAGTCCAAGGGGTTTCGTCGATGCCTCTGCATCCTCAAGGTCCAAAACTCTGCACACTCAGTAAAACTGAGTCAATAGCACCTGTCTATGTCAATGCAGTAAAACATCATGTCATCTACCATAACGCATCATAATCAAAGACAAAATTTTTAATATCATAATAGTCCGGATCACTTGCGAGCAAGTGTCCTCAAAGAATAAGTTTTCTCAGTGCGTCAGAGTGGGATGTTACATACACCCTCTCTTGGTCTAAAATTCGTCCCGAAGTTTCACAGTATAAATGCTGAAATAAGTGTATCACAATATCATATGTCTATCTATCAAACAAAAATGGAAACTGCTGTTGCATATCATATGCGTCCTCCCAGGTCGCCGAGTGTGGACTATAATTGTCCCACTGGACCTTGACCTGGTCTATCGTTCGACGTCGTAATGGTCGAACGCGATGATCTAAGATGCGAACCGGCGCAGCTGTGAGCGCTCCCTCGTCCGATACATGCAAGGAACTCATGTCAATCACATGTGTAGGATCACTAATATAATGTCTCAAAACAGATACATGAAAAACATCGTGCATACACCTCAAAGAATCATGTAAGGCTAGTTGATAGGCCACAGGCCCCTTTCTCTCCACAATCTCGAAAGGTCCCATGAACCTAGGAGAGAGTTTAGCTCCCTTTCCAAACTTGATCAAACTCTTATGCANCCTTGACCTGGTCTATCGTTCGACGTCGTAACGGTCGAACGCGATGATCTAAGATGCGAACCGGCGCAGCTGTGAGCGCTCCCTCGTCCGATACATGCAAGGAACTCATGTCAATCACATGTGTAGGATCACTAATATAATGTCTCAAAACAGATACATGAAAAACATCGTGCATACACCTCAAATAATCATGTAAGGCTAGTTGATAGGCCACAGGCCCCTTTCTCTCCACAATCTCGAAAGGTCCCATGAACCTAGGAGAGAGTTTAGCTCCCTTTCCAAACTTGATCAAACTCTTATGCAGTTTAACCCGTAAGAAGACTCGATCATCGACCTCATAACTACGGTCGACTCGGTGCGCATCGACATAACTCTTCTGTCGATCCTGCACTTCTTTAATCCTTTGTCTTATGGTTTGCATTTGCTCTTCCATTTCTTGGATCACTTGTAGTCCCACCAGAACCCTATCCTCGAGTCGATCCCAACTCAAGGGCATC
>JASDQU010882772.1:10435-21404 GCA_032191745.1 Picea mariana
TGTTGGTCCATTACGTACATGCGCAACATGTCCTCCAAGGTTTGGTTCATTCGTTTGGTCTGTCCGTCAGTCTCTGGGTGATACGCAGTACTAAAGTTAAGTTGGGTTCCCAAGGCCTCTTGAAAACTCATCCAAAATCATCCAGTAAACACCGATCCTCGATCGGATATAATCCTCTTAGGCATGCCATGCAACCTCACAATCTCACTGATGAAAACTCTAGCAATGTTAGGTGCCTGATACGTCATAGGCATAGGAATAAAGTGAGCACTCTTCGTCAGAGTGTCTACTACTACGAAAATTGAGTCATGTCTCCTCACCGTCAGTGGCAATCCAACAATGAAATCCATCGGAATAACCTCCCATTTCGATTCCGGAATAGCGTGCGGTTGTAGTAATCCCACTGGGTGTCTATGTTCAGCCTTTACCTGCTGACATTTGAGGCATATGGCCACATAGCTGACTATGTCTGCCTTCATTCCCTTCCAAAAGAATAAGGGCTTAAGGTCTACCCTCATATTCATGACTCTCGGGTGAGCCATGTAAACTGCTCTATGAGCCTCACTCAGGATCAACATCCTCAACTTGTCGTTTGGCGGTACGTAAATCCGACTTTTAAACCTTAATAACCCATCGCCATCGATGAAAATCCCTCATATTGTGGTACCATCTTTGTGTTTTGTCCGATAAAACCCTCGACCTCTTTGTACCAATCATCGTCACGCTGTAAAGTGAGAATCTTTTCACGTAGATTCGTTTGAAGAGGAAACACTGAGAAGATGCATGGTCTCCGACTCAAAGCATCTGCCACTCGGTTCACTGTTCCCTTTATGTAAGTAATGTCAAAGTCATACTCGCTAAGCAATTCCGACCAATGCCATTGTCGTGCGTTCAGGTCGCTTTGCGTAAAAATGTGTTGTAGTCCACAATGATCAGTCTTTAGTTCAAAATTTTGTCCAACAAGGTAGTGTCTCCAAACCTTCAGGGCATAAACGATGGCTAATAAGTCCAAATTGTGCGTCGCGTAGTTCTCCTCATGCCTTCTTAGTTTCCTCGAAATGTAAGCAATCACTCGTCCGTATTGCATCAAGACTCTGCCTAAACCTTCCTTGGATGCGTCTGTGCATACCAAGAAGTCCGAATCCATGTCAGGGACCTTTAGTATCGGAGTTGTCGTCAACAACTCCTTAAGCCTCCGAAATGCTTCCGCGCATTTCTCAATCCAAACAAACTTCTTGTTTTTCTTCTGCAATTCCGTGATCGGATTTGCTATCTTCGAAAATCCCTCGAAAAACCGTCGATAGTATCCTACTAAACCCATAAAGCTACGCACTTCTGTGACATTCGTCGGCGCAGGGCATTCCATAATAGCCTCGACCTTGGCTGGATCCACGACGATACCTTCGCCGGAAATGACATGCCCTAAGCAGTGAATCCTTGATTGATAAAAAGAGCATTTGGACAACTTCCCATACAATTTGTGCTCTCATAGACACTATAGTACCAAGCACAAGTGCTCGTCATGCTCCTTCGTCGTCCAAGAGTAGATCAAAATATCGTCAATGAATACTTGGACGAACTTGTCCAAGTACTCGCGGAACACCCCGTTCATCAAAGTCATAAATACTCCTGGGGTGTTCATCAGTCCAAATGGTAAAATAGTAAACTCGTAATGCCCAAACCTCGTCTTAAAGGCAGTCTTAGGGACGTCATCCTCCTTGATCCGCAACTGGTGATACCCTGATCGCAGATCGATCTTGGAGAACACCTTCACACCCTTCATTTGATCGAACAGATCATCAATTCTCGGCAAGGGATACTGATTCTTGACCGTGGTCTTATTCAGTTGACGGTAGTCAATGCAAAGCCTCTACGATCCGTCCTTCTTTCGTATGAAAATAACTGGTGCACCCCACGGTGACACACTAGGAAATATCAGTCCCAGGTCCAACAACTCCTTCAGTTGCATTTTCAACTCTTGTAACTCCGGGGTCGACATCTGATAAGGCGTTCTTGCTATCGGTTCAGTCCCTGGTTTTAGGTCTATGGTAAACTCCAATTCCCTTTCTGGCGGCATCCCAGGTAACTCCTCTGGAAATACGTCCGCAAACTCCTTCACCACCGGAAGGTGTTCTAGACCTTCCGCTACTCCATTCTCGTTTAAAGCAAGGATCGCATAGAGCTTGCACCCCTTGCGCATACTCTTTCGTAACTGTAAGGAAGAGACGAACCTCAGGGAAAATCCCTGGTTCCATCCTACAATCACGCATATCTGTCATTCGTCATCGACCAAGCTCAACCATTTCGTCTTACGGTTGAGTATTGCCTCATGCAATTCCAACCAATCCATACCAATCACGACGTCATAAGATCCTAATATCGTGACGTACAAGTTGGCCCTCGTGACAAACTCTCCCAGGTTAAGGGCACAGCCCGTAACCTTTCCTCCAAACTTCTGTTTGGCTCCCAAAGCCATCTCTACGAAGCTAAACTCATCCTGTTCGACTGCCTTTACCTTAATCCTTTTTAGCGCTGCACTAGAAATGAAACTCTCGGTAGCACTAGGATCTATCAAAATACTAAGGGTCTGGTCAGCGATAGTACCCGTCGTCTCGAGCACAGTTGACTGATGCGATGCCTGGCAGTTATTCACCACTGCATGAATCCGATGGGCCTTGCCCATATCTCCCACGGTAGTGGGTCCGACTGATCCAGACACTTTGGTTCTCTCCACAGGACAATCGCGCTGGTAGTGTGGCTCCCCACACGTCCAACACCCCTTCTTCGGCCCAGTAGTCCTGGTACCTGAAGTAGAAGATGATGGCCCACCAGCCTAGAACCCTGGTCTGTTCTGCTGAACAGGCCTAAACTGCTGTTGCTACGGGTGACGCTGCTGCTGATGCGGTGGTCCCTGATAAGGTGTGCATTGCTGAGGAGGCGGTCACCGAGGTGTAGTGAAAGTGGATCCCCTCTGGAAGCCACGATTTCCCGGCGTATGTCTCGCTGGTGTCTGGTGTTGCTATGTTCCAAATGAAACCTCCCCTACTGGTCTCGCTGGAGTCCTGGTCTGACCCCCACTGATAAGCTCCTCCTTTTCTATGAGGGCCTTTTGGACGACATCATGCAAGGTTTGAGGTATCAAAATCCTAACCTTTGCACGTAGGTTGCCGTTAAGGTCGAACATGAACCTGTTGACCTTAAGTTTCTCGGTGTTAAGGTGTGGATCATAACGGAGTAGCTTCATAAAACGTGCCTCGTACTTGGGCACCGTACGACCTCCCTGTCGTAAAGCGTTGAACTCATTGAGTTGACGCTCAATGAATTCCTCTGAAAGTTACCTCTCTCGGAATCGTTCATCGAACAGTTCCCATGACACGTCTTCGACGGCCATGTTCAGCTGTGGTAGGAGCGTCTTCCACCATAGAAGAACGCTCCCCTTAAGTTGAAATACCACCATGCGACCTTCATGTTGGAGGTATAATCGCGAAGTGTGAAGCACATCGCCATGTTCTCCAACCATGCCTCGGTGGCTACACCATCCGGGGCACCAAGGAACTCGATAAATTTAACCTTCTCGGGTGTTGGTCACTATAATTGCTTATTTAATTTAAACAATCAAGTGCTACATAAATTGTCAACCCAGGGAAGTCTGTCTATTTCAAAGGTAACCACGCACTATATATGCTCAATTTCAAAAGCAACCTAGAGTTGTAGTAAAGGAAACTATATTAATCACACTTGCCTTGAATGAACTGGAGTTCTAACTTGAATTACAGAAAAGCAATCTACCTATTGCAGAGCTCAAAATGATTAATTGAAGAATCATGGATTACATTAAAATAACACAAGATGTTGCAACAGAAAAGACCAACTATTCTGTAACCAGAGAACAGGACCCTAATTCCCAAGCAAGAATCTTCAGCACCTGTTTTCGATCATCACACCTTATGAACTCATTGCTTGACTGAAACGATTAGCACATGTTGAAGATTAACTAATTCCTAACAGAGAACAGGACCCTAATTCCCAAGAAGGAACCTTCAGCACAAGTCTTTGATTAACACACTCATGAAAATAATTGAAGGCTAACTATTTCTAACAGAGAACATGACCCTAATTCCCGAGCAAGAACCTTCAGCACAAGTCTCTGATTAACACACTCATGAAAATAATTGAAAGCTAACTATTTCTAACAGAGAACAGGACCCTAATTCCCAAGCAGGAACCTTCAGCACAAGTCTCTGATTAACACACTCATGAAAATAATTGAAGGCTAAATATTTCTAACAGAGAACAGGACCCTAATTCCCAAGCAGGAACCTTCAGCACAAGTCTCTGATTAACACACTCATGAAAATAATTGAAGGCTAACTATTTCTAACAAAGAACAGGACCCTAATTCCCGAGCAGGAACCTTCAACACAAGTCTCTAATTACCAGGCTTTCATGAATTCATCACACAGGATTGCTAACTAGAGTGATTAACAATTACCCAAACATGAATTATATAAAAACAATGTAGCAGCAAGACAGAGTTCAATAAAGTAGTGTTTCAGCAAAACAGATTTTACTCAAAGCATAAACAGAAATAATACTAGCACACTAGAAAGCTAATGGGTGAATCTTGTGAAGAAGGTGGGCCCTCCCTTCTCACAAGATTCCCCTGGAACGAAGAGGCTAGAGAAGGATGCTCAAAACAGTCTTGTATTCATCTGTCAATGTATCATATTACAATCTGAAAATGAAGTACGTCCTTCTCTGTAAAACTTTCTTAGTACAAAGACTGAGGATCCCTCGAATGATGATTTCCTCTTATTTAAAGAGGGAATCCCTTCGATACAATTGATCAAAAATTACAGGTGTATATCTGAGTCATATTCTTAGTTAGATCGACTTTCTAAACCGGAATAGGATATCCTAGTCTCCCGCAACATAATTCTATTACGAGTGCTGAGTGAGGTGTTGCTGTTACGGCTAGAGTAATAACTCTCTCTTGTTACTACTGTTCAGCATCACAAATCGCGGGCTGTTTTAGCCATGGGATTTGCGTTTTGACTGTTTCAACACTTCTCAGGTAGCAGCGATGGTTGGTGCTTGGCTCACGGTGCAGTTGTTGTAGTCAACCTATGTGAGTTGCTGTTGACCACGAACTGTGTAGCATCTTCTGTGTTTCAGCATCGTTGACCATAGACTGTGTAATAGCTTATGTGTTTCAGCATCGTCGACCATGGACTGTGTAACAGCTTCTGTGTTTCAGCATCGTCGACCATGGACTGTGTAACAGCTTCTGTGTTTCAGCATCGTCGACCATGGACTATGTAACAACTTCTGTGAGTTGTTGTTTCAGCCACATGCCTCAAATGCTAATCTGCAGTTTGAACTGTTTCCACACTTATACATTTCTAATCAATGGTTAAGTACGAGAGTGATGTAAAATTATATGCAAAATAGATTAAACGTATAGTAAAGAGAAGAGACATTGTATACCTTTGAAAAGATAGGATAGAGTGATAATGTGAGTTTAAATGTGAGTGAACAAGAGTGTAATGGTGGCAAAAAGTATGGGCAAAAAGGTACATTGTGTGGTCCTAACATCCCCCCCAACTTAAAATGTTGCATGTCCTCAGGCAACTTCACTCTGAATCAGAGTCTGAATACCGACTCTGAGCGTGCAAGTTACTCAAGCATTAGCTGTGGGAGGTACTGTCTGTTGGCGCTCTGAACCCTTGGACACATTGTAACCTTTGCCAAGCTGTTGTTTCTGTCTTCTTTGGCAACTTATAATGGATTTGATATCTCTCTATTGGCAACCAGAGGATAGGAAAATAAAACCGGTACCCTATCCAGCTTTCGGCACATTGCTAAACACACTGGATGTAGTTGGGTACCCTAAAGATTGCTATCTCGAGATTAGCAGGGCTAAAAGGATTGTGTTCCTGTCTTTTCTCAGTGGATTGCTGCCAAAACAAGTTGTTTGCCTGGAGGGCAACAATCTCTATGGCTCTGATGAAGTGCTGACAATCCTGAAGCACTGTTGATTGTAGTTGCTGAACATGTTCAGTCATCCCTAGTTTCTTTAAAAACTGATAGTATTCTGTAACAAAAGTGGTTGCATTTTGTGGTTCTGGTCTTATCCAGAGAAGGCGGTTATCTTCATTGTGCTTGGCAGCCAGGAATTCATCCTGCCACAAAATCTGATTTTGGAGAAAGGAGGTGAATGCCCGAATCTGGATGTCTCCAACAAGAGGATTAAGGTTCAGCTGCCTGTTCTCAGGGATAGCCTCGTTATGAAAATATGCCTCACAGAGGAGGTGTTGATCTTTAGCGGAGGCTTCTGCAAAGGTTTTGACAAAGTCTGCTGGGTGTAGTACTGCATGGGGTCTACCTTCTGTGATTGATTTGATCTGAAACCATGTAAGTCGTTCCATAAGGAACAAGGAGTAATTGTAGGAAGGTTTCCTTGTAGCCAATAGCTTTTGTGCCAAGTCAAATACCAGGGCCATTCTGCTTTTCAACTCTTTGTTATGTTTCTTAAGGGCATGAGCTTCCTGGCGTGTCTGCTCTAAAGCTTTCCAATTTGAATAGGTATGATTTATCTAGATTTGTCTGTGCTCTTGCAGGTTTTTGGCCTGTGCAGCAGCATACTCGTTCTTCCATTTCTGTATTACTGGTTTCTCATCCCATGGCCGAGTTTGTGTTTCAGCGTTGCAAGTAGTGGGGTGAGGTAAGGTCTGAGTAGATTGTTCCACAAAAGTGTGGCTATTGATATGGCTGGGAGGGGCAGACTCCTCGATAGGCACTGTTTGTACAACTTTGTTAACAAAAGCAGGGGTTTCAAACTTGTCATTTGTTGCAGGGCAGGGCTCCGTCTTAATCTTGGGAGGTCCTGCTGGTTCTTGTGTTTCAGCTGTAGCTGCTTCTTGTGTGACAGCTATAGCTGGTTTTTGTGTAACAACAGGTTGTTCTTCTTTGATTGCAAAAGGTAAAGGAGTAGGGGGAGCTCTTGGCATTGGGATTTGAATTACTTTGTAGCCTGCTTGATAGTAGATATCCCCACATTGGCAGCACATATATTCTCTGGACGGATTCTCTGTTGTAGTTCCTTCTGACATGGTCGTTGTGCGAGCTAGGGTGTACAAATTAAGTTCCTTTTCATAGGCTTCCTTTGCCATGGCTAGCTCTTGCTTGTAGGCTTCCAGTTCAGACTTTNGTAGCTGCTTCTTGTGTGACAGCTATAGCTGGTTCTTGTGTAACAACAGGTTGTTCTTCTTTGATTGCAAAAGGTAAAGGAGTAGGGGGAGCTCCTGGCATTGGGATTTGAATTACTTTGTAGCCTGCTTGATAGTAGATATCCCCACATTGGCAGCACATATATTCTCTGGACGGATTCTCTGTTGTAGTTCCTTCTGACATGGTCGCTGTGCGAGCTAGGGTGTACAAATTAAGTTTCTTTTCATAGGCTTCCTTTGCCATGGCTAGCTCTTGCTTGTAGGCTTCCAGTTCAGACTTTAGGAACTCATTTTCTTGTAAAACAGAGGCCATTGTTGGTTCTGGTTGAGGAGTGACTGGTTCTTGTGTAGCAGTCACAGCCGCACTAGCTGGTTCTTGTGTAGCAGCTACAGAATCAGCCGCTGCTTCTTGTGTTTCAGTTTGTTGATGTAAGGAAAGTAGTGTTGCGGCACCCTGGACCTCTGATTCCTGTGTCTCAGTGTCAATATCAACAGTTGGTTCTTGTGTTTCAGCTGTAGCTGGTTCTTGTGTGACAGCTATGGTTGGTTCTTATGTTTCAGCCACTGAATGAGTAGCTGGTTCTTGTGTTTCAGCTACAGAATGGGTAGCTGGTTCTTGTGTTTCAGCTACTTGATTTGAAACGGATGATGGTGCAACACCCTGGGCATCTGGTTCTTGTGTTTCAGTGCCCGAGGGTGAAATAGGCAAATATTCCAGTATTTGGGAGGTTGGAGGTATACGGGGTATTAGTCGAATGGGTTGGGGGTCTATGGTAGTGGTAGCAGTGGTTGCCCTTGTTGAGGTCCTTGTTCGTTTTCTTTGTAAAAAGGGCGGAAAGAAAGAAATTTGCTTTCGTTTTCGCGGGGGTTTTTCCTCAATGATGGGGCAGGGAGAATTATCTGACTCAGAATCATCGCTAAGAATATGAAGGGCAGGAGTGGATGATTTTGGTAAGGTGTGGGGTGGGCTTGGTATGGTAGGGGGGTTAATTGGGATGATTGGTTCTGTAGGCGGACTGTTAGGTACTTCTGGAGAATCTGGAGGGTTTTGCGGTTGCTGTTCCTAGAGATTTTCAGGAATTTCAGCAGCTTCTTGGGGGTTTATGGGTGGGTTGTTTAGTGGAGGGTTTTGTTGGGAAAAACCCCTTTGGATAAGTAGTTGGACGAGATGGTGATGGGTGAGTGAAAGGGTGGGATCTTTAGACTTTCTGCAGTAGTGCGCCATATTTTTAAGACAACCTAGCAAATAATAAGGAATATTCATCCGTCTATTATGCCGTAAATGAGACAACAGGACAAAATCGTGCTGGTAGACTACTTGGTATCGACCTTCGCAGGTGAGGTAGTGTTTGACGAATTTTGCAAATTCCAGCCATGGAGGCGGCAAGGAGTTGAGTCGGATACCCCGGCCTTTAGGTTCAATTTGTTCCCCTGGCAAGAGGAAGTTCTGCTGGGCATTCTGAATGATATGTTTACGGCTGAACATGCGAATGCCATTGGTAGGGAGACCCGAAACCTGTGCTATATCCTCTTCTGTTACTGAAATTCGGACCCCTTGAACAATGGAATAGTCGTCCTAGAGGTTTTGAGAAAATTGGAGAACCTGTTGTTCATCATGCCACTGGAGTCTCTGAAAATAACCGAGCCATCCTGCCTGCAGAAAAATTTGATAAGCTATTGAATAATGTTCTAACAGGGCTGTCGTGGTGGGTTCTGTATAACAGAGCCTCCCATCGCTACCATCTCGGTAACGTACACCGTCAAAGAGTTTGAGTAACAACTTCTGTGCAGAGTGAGTTTTTCGAGTGAAGGTATGCAAATGGTGGTGACGCACGCGAAAGGATGGTAAATAGGAATGGCGGTGGTTGATACGTGTGAAATGATGGTATAAAAGTTTGATATGTTCTCCCCTCCTTTAAGTGCGGCTAATAATGATTTCACTCGAGTGGTCATAATGATTTGGAATCTTCTCAATAACTATATCTTAACTGTATTACATAAAATTTGCATACCTCGCCTTACCTTCTGATTCGTGTTGCAAACAAAATATAATGCCTGTCCATGATGGTTCTGCAGTAGTCGTGGCGAAGACTTTTGATTTGTTAGATGAATTGTATCAAGGATTTGTTGACTGGAAGGACGAAATGTAGTATGAGAGCACAAAAGCTTGCTGACGGATAATGTTGAAAAKTTGGTGTTTCAGCAACAGAAACGAAGGGGCGAAACAATTGTTGGACGGTATTGTTTCGTCGATGAGGAAATGTGAAGAACTGCTAAAMAATGGTGTTTCAGCAACATAAAAGAAGGGGCGAAACAATTGTTGGACGGTGTTGTTTCGGTAATAGGGAGAATGCGAAAAGTTGYTGTGAATGGTGTTTCARCAATGGGGAGAATGGTGAAAGGTTGCTGAACAATGATAAGGGAAAAAGATGTGGGGTTGCTGACAGTGGTGTTTCAGCAATGGGGAAAGTCAAAAAGTCGCTGAACAGTGGTGTTTCAACAATGAAGAAAGTAGAAAAGTCGTTGAACAGTGGTGTTTCAGCAATGGGGAGAATGGTGAAAGGTTGCTGAACAATGATAAGGGAAAAAGGTGTGGGGTTGTTGACAGTGGTGTTTCAGCAATGGAGAAAGTCGAAAAGTCGCTGAACAGTGGTGTTTCAGCAATGAAGAAAGTGGAAAAGTCGCTGAACAGTGGTGTTTCAGCAATGAAGAAGGAGCAAAGAGTTGCGGACAGTGGTGTTTCAGCAATGGGAAAGCTTGCCTCTTCTTGAAATAAGATCGTCCTTTCCTAGTAGCCTGTGCTTTGATTGGGAATCTGCAAAAATTGACTGTAACACGACATTTCTTGACAGGGATTATTAGTAAATAAAATCTAACCTAATACTAAAAAAGTTAACTTAAGAGAATTAATTGCAATGAGGGGTAGAAGTCCCCTCTAAAAAAAGGAAATGGGAGTCTGCCACACATGTGGCCTTAAAATCTTCTTTGGAAATAGGGCGCTGGTACAGACAGAGCCGATGACCATTTACAAGTAACAGCATTTTGGAGTCATCGATTGTGAGGAGCCTTACCATTCCATTGGGGAAAACAGTGTCTACTTCGTAAGGTCCAAGCCATCTTGTATGCAGTTTCCATTGAAATTCTTTGAACCGAGAGTCATACAGTAGGGCCCAATTACCTTTTTGGAACTGCTTATTCTTGATAGTTTTGTCATGCCATTTTGATCTTTGTTGTTGAATTATAGTTGTCTGATGAATGTCATCTAATCTTTTCTCATCCAATTCATTAAGCTGCTGCAACCTGGCTGTCTTTGCATCGGTCAAATCAAGGTTGACAGCTAAAGCAGTCCTTAAGGTTTTTATTTCAAATTCCACAGGAAAGACAACACTCTTTCCATAAACTAATTCATAGGGGGAGAATCCTGTAGTATTTCTCCAGGTAGTCCTGTAGGCCCATAATCCTTCAGGGAGCCTGTAGGACCAATCCTTTCTGTTTTCCTTCACTGTTTTTGTGAGAATGGCTTCTATTACTTTGTTTATGCTTTCCACCTGTCCATTGGCTTGGGGGTGGTATGCTGTAGTCATTCTATGCTGAATATGATATTTTTGAAGGGTTGCTTTGAAACCATGAGAAGTGAAAGGAGGTCCTCCATCTGTAACTAATTCTCTTGGCACTCCAAATCTGATGAAGATGTCTTCAAATAAGAAATCTATAACTACTTCTTCGGTCGCTCTGTGGAG
>JASDQU010882772.1:35496-45528 GCA_032191745.1 Picea mariana
ACATGTGGGTCTAAGTGGGCCTAATGGTTAAGAACATGTGTTTCCTCTTAAGAGGTCACAAGTTCAAATCCAAATAGGGTAGGGTATGTATGGGTTCCTTGTCCAATAAACAAGGGGGTCTATATTAAGAACATGTGGGCCTAATGGTTAAGAACATGTGTTTCCTTTTAAGAGGTCACAAGTTCAAATCCAAATAGGGTAGGGTATGTATGGGTCCCTTGTCCAATAAACAAAGGGGTCTCATACACCAATTAGTGTCTACTAGTAAAACCACACCACTGCCATGGATTTTTCTTTCTCCTTCCACTAGTACAGATTTGTACTTCCCTGGCAGGTATCCCGTCCACAGTAGAAGAAAAACAAAAGTCATAAATTCTGAACACAAGCAACTATAAAAATCATTTGCCACTATCAGAGAATATGAATACATACCAGTGTAAATACTGGCTTTTGTTCGTGTTGCTAGGAGTAAGTGCATCAGGCTCTATGATAATTTGAAAATACACAGTTCACATTGAGTGCACTTGAAAATACACAGTTCACATTTGAAAATACACAGTTCACATTTGAAAATATGTTATGGCGTGAGTGCACTTGATTCCACACTTAATTTAAGCTACTTGATTGGATGTACATGTTCAATAATCTTTTTCCATAGATGATGCTTCTTTTTTTAATCACTCCTCTTTTTCTGCAGATAATGAACATAGAGACTTGAAAGCAGGGCAGCCATGAGGGTTTCAGGCCAAAATCGATGAAGCATTGCAGTTTGTTTCTAGCACAAATCTTCTACAACTACAGATATTGGGATAAATTTTGATCAGCTTTTCGCTAGCCAAGTAGCCGAAATTTGAGCCTCTAGATAACATAACATCAAACCTGAGTTACCTAGAGCATAACATCAACCCGAAGTATTTGTTTTAGATTATTTGAAGATTCATGGTATGTTTAGAACTGCTGCATTATTTAAAATTTTTGATGCCTAGAACATTTAGGTTATTTTGAGATTCATTCAGGTCTGAAATGTGATTGATATTATGTATGTAATACATTGAATGATTGATTAGTTATGGAGCATGACCTGCAATTGACTACTTGGATTGCTCGACGGTGGTCAATGAAAAGAAGAATAGATGGGGCAGGCAATAAAGAGGCCTTAGGGGCTTAGGAAAAGGCTAATTGGTGAAGCATTTTCTCTAAATCCATTGAGGATGGAATGCTTTAGCAAATTAAATAGTGGATTCAATTAAACAATTAACTAGTTATTAGTGACTAATGTTTCAAAAACTTCAGTTTATTTCCAGAATTACAAACAACATAATGTATTTTTGTTTAAGTTAAGTAATGAAATAGTGAGAATTTCACTGATGCAATTATTTATTAATGGTTAATGGTTGGAAACAATTTTTCCATTTGGAGGAAATATGATCCAACATGGATCCAAAAAGGCTAAAAATTCAAAATTCTCAGATTCAAACGAAACTAGTGCCATCGCGTAGTGCTCATCCCGCTGATTCCGGGAGCATATTCTTTTTTAAAAATGGAGTCCGTATGGGAAATTTATCGCGTTCTGAAGTTTTCTCCAAATAGGCAAAAAGTTAAAGGTCAAAGTCAACAGTTAAAGGTCATACTGCTGACATCAACAGTACGTCATGCTGACATCAACATGACATGTGGCAGCCAAATTTGGCATTTTCTAGGGTGATTTGGAATGGTAAAAAAATGACATGTGGCACTATACAAGAGTGACATGTGGCAGTATGGTCCTTGTCGCCCAATGATGTGGTAGGCTCCAGGTCAAACACGTGGCAGTACGACAAGGTGATGTGGTGTTGACCGAGTGATTGACTATGCAACTGACGTGTCAGATGACTATGTAGATGACGTGGTACGGTCCATTAAAGGGTTTCCAAGTGGCCCAATCACACAGTGCCACGTGGCACCCTGGATCAGGCCAATATAGGTCGGGTCAAAATTTGTTACAGCTCTGCAGGATTCGAACCCCCGACCACCTGCATAGGAAATGACTTCACAAAACACGCCAATCGTATGAGATAAAGGCGGTTCTTAACCACTATACAACAAATTATAATTTTGTTGTGATATGGTCCAGAGTTTTGGGGGTAGCGTCGGTTGGCGGGGCCTAACCATCGACTAGTCGTTGGCCACATGGGAACCATATGATTAGGAGCAGAAGACTAGGGGCGTGTGCCCAATATTGGGTAAGAAAATAGGTTTTCCGCTTTAGAAATTGGGTTTTTAACCAATTTGTCTTGATTTTGATGGATTTTGGCCCTAAAAGAGGGGATTTAAGCCCAGGAAGAGGCCCAAATCATGGGGGGAAGCTGGATTTCGACCCCCAACTCGAATCCTATATGAATCCAGCCTATTTTCCATGAGAATCAGGTTCAAAACAGTAGAATGATGAAGAATTTGTGAAGTCCAAGCCATTTTTATGCAGGGAAGCCAGGAGAGTAGCTGAGCTTTGGAGGCCATTTCTGGGAGTTCTACTCCACCTTTTTCAATGCCTTCTGTTGTGTTGAGTTCCTGAGATAGAGAAAAACATTGGTATGTCGGTCAAATAACAAATTTATGCAATTTTTATGTAAGATGTAAGCATTGAAGATTAATAAAGAAAAGCCTCCCACACTGAAGACAAACCCAGAGACGTAGGCAACTTTTTTGAACTCCGTTAACAAGTTTTGGCATTATGGTTTGATGTTCTTAATGCTCATTTTCTATTCTGTATTCTTTATGATGGCTGCAACTTTCTTTCATTAGAGCTCCTTCTTCTTCTCTTTAGTTTCTAAATGGTAAATCAACTCATGCAAAATACTTAACCAAGTCATTTAAAAGGTCATTTTGGATCAAAATAGAAGCAACGATATGTTACTTACCTCAAGATATTTCAAACTCTCAGAATCTCCTCAATATCTCTTCCACCTCAGATTCACGATCATACCATCATACCATGCAGTAGGGATAGCTAGTGCAGATGATGAAGAAGGCAATTCACTGATATTCTGAGTAGTTGGATGTGAATGCAATCTTCCTTGATATTCTGAGCAGTTGGGTGTGAACACAATCAAGGAGAAGCATGGACCTCTTTCTTCAGTACAATCAGATACCTAGACACGATGATCTTAGTCTGAGCCATCCTAGCAGGTGGCCATGAATCCCACCCACAAATGCCTTATTTTCAATGATGTACGTTTAAACTGTGTTACCTGTTATGTTTTTGAGGTATGTATTCCTAATCCTTTCAAATAATTTTTACCTTATTTATGTACAAAATGTTGTGATCTGATAATGTTTGCAAGAAGATAACACATTATAGTTTTTTCTTGATTCTAAAGCATGACAGAAGTTCTTTTTCCATCTATCTTTTAGATCTAGATTTTTCTCCTCTCTCCCTGTTTCAACTACTAGGTGACAAGAGCTTAGTCTTGAATTATCAAAATTTCTATTGAAAAGAGGTAATCATTAAGTTTATGTCATAGTTACCAAATTTGGCCGTATTGTAGATTAAAATACGAAAATTTGCCAATTTGATTCGAATTACGAATAGAACGTAGTTGGTTTAGTTAGGGATGGGCGCACATTTAATGTAAAGGTTGTCTAAATAATCCCAAGCACCCTGCTTATCAATCTTCCCCCCTGTATTCACTCCCTGGCCCCTTCCTCCACCGCAAGCAACCCAACTCCCATCTCGATTGTTTCACCTTGGTTGGTTTCTTAGTATACAAGATTGTAATGGGAAAATAGCCACCTTGTTCTCAACCAATTGGGTTAGCACGCTCAATCATTTAGGAAAATCAGGATGATCGAAATGATCCCATCCCAACAGTGCTATGGACTTGGACTTATTGGAGGACCAATACCAAAATATTGTGCACCTTATGTGACTCATAGGTTCAAGGGTCAAAGCTTAACTCATGCTTCCAAAGGTTGTTCCTTCTTCCAAATCGAAACTAAATCATTCATATGTTAAGTTCTGGTTGAAATAGGTTTCGATCAAGTATTCAGTAAGGCGGGAAGCCAGGATTGGACATGAGAACATTTAAATGCAAGCAAAGTGATCTATTCTATCACTTTCTGTCGGCAGTAAGGAATAAATTTATTTAAGAATTAAGGTAGTCCAATATGCAGTATTCTTGAGGGAATCCCAGTAAATTCTTCATGCCTTTAGTCCCCATACTCTCCCATACTAAGATCCATTAGCTAGGGAGTTAGGAAGCCGAGATGGAGTCAATTAGGATCAAGAAGTTGGGATGGAGTATTAGATAAATAAGGTTTGAAATGATGAGGGGTTTTGGAGGGAAGAAATGGGTAAGTCTTCTCTAGGTGAATTGCACTTTTAAGATGTTCAAATTGAATGAGTAAAGAAATGGAACAAAATGCATAGTCAATTTAAGAAGGAAAATGTATATATCTAAGTCTTTGAGATGTATACTGTCAAATTTTTTCCAAATTGAAAATTTTTTATTTGAATTTTTATTGTATCCAATGGAATTCGAATATGAATTTGAATGCGAACTTGGTAACTATGGTTTATGTTACACTGGTTTATATTGAACGACTTCCTTGCACTTTCTTTAGGTTTCATCCAATATGAACACTACTATTGAAAAATAAGTAGGCCATTTCTTCAATCAATTCTTACATGTACCTTCTTTGTTAACTTGTGATGAACATAAAACGAGGTCGAAGTGACGAGACCAGAGAGTCGTTACTTGTCAAATGAACTTGATGATTAAAAAATGTTTTATGTTGAGATAGAAGACTTTAATCTATAATGGCAGTGAAAATTAGAGATATTTCTGTGAATATGAAATAAGATGCAAGGTAGCCAACAAGAAGATATTTCATAATATTAGGCTAATAATATTCAATGAAAAAAATGATTTGTTAGCTCGAGATTCCACGAATGGCATGATATTTGAGGTACATATTCTATTAATCTATATGAGGTGTCCTATATTTCTTATTCTTGTTTTGATTAGGTTTTTCTCATAAATGATAAATTTGATTATGTCCCTGGTTCATAGCTTGGGTGGTTGGATAGTATGTTTTTTTATCCTCCTCTACTTTGGGTTCAATTCCCACAAAGTGGACATGTTGGTCTGTTGTGATAAAGCTAGAAGGGTAGACACCCCCTAGGATAGAGGCTCCACCTCAGTGGACTTCAAGATGTCTCTACTCTTGCTAAGTCATAAGTTTACTAGTAGACGCTGGCTTGCAGACTGTTGGCACTAGCCTAGGGGTTATAATGGCAATGAACTGGATTTGAACCTAGGCCTCACCTAAGTAATTCCGGTAAGTTATTGATTCCTCTAGATCTTAAAAAAATGATAAATTTGATTATTTTTAGGCCTCCACCTAGTGGATATTACCTTTCATATTTGGATTGTGATATGCTTTTGGTGCATGCACTTGGTGGTAGAGGAGTTTTCATTTTTAATTGGACACAACCCTTTTAATTTTAACTACCCATAGAGCCTCTATTATTTTATAGCTTCCAATTGCTTTTTCCCCTTTGTAATGGTTAACTTTATCAAGCACTTCCATTCATGATAAAAAAACACATTATATTGGATTTTTATCAATCACTTCCATTCATGATAAGAAAACACATTATATTGGATTTTATTGTGCAATGCAACCTTATTATGAACACATAACTACCTTCTATTTTAAGTACCCATAAACCCAACCATTAAGGAAATAACATTAATCTTTGTCATTTTATGAAGCATCACGTTCATTGTTTTTCTATTTATTTTTGTATTTGCAAGTTGACAACAAGTTAGATCAAATGCAAATTTTGTGATTCACATTCTAAGATTATTATTCTTTTTGTAGAACAAAGAATATACTAATTAATTTGGTTCAAATCAATTACTAAAGCATCCATAACCAAAGGTTTTCAATTTATATATCAAATTTTATTATTATTTAATTTTCTTATGAATAAATAACTACCTTCTATTTTAAGTACCCTAAACCCAACCATTAAGGAAATAACATTAATCTTTGTCATTTTATGAAGCATCACGTTCATTGTTTTTCTATTTATTTTTGTATTTGCAGATTGACAACAAGTTAGATCAAATGCAAATTTTGTGATTCACATTATAAGATTATTATTCTTTTTGTAGGACAAATAATATACTAATTAATTTGGTTCAAATCAATTACTCAATTATCAATAACCAAAGGTTTTCAATTTATACATCAAATTTTATTATTATTTACTTTACTTATTTTCTAAATTATGAAGAAAAAATAACAACATCCCATCACATTTAAAAACAATTCCAAATCATTTAAAACATTAAATTTCCTTTTAATCATATTATTCAACACATATCAATTAACAATTTCATGAATAATATAAAATAAAAAACAATTCCTACTAATTTAAAGGAGTAAATTCCCTTGAAATCATATTATTAGTCCATGTCAAGGGTAGGGACTATAGCAATGAGTTTGTTATTGATTTGACATTAATTTGTTTTGTATTTTAAATTTGTATGTGAAGTGTAATGTTTAATTTAAGAAAACAAATATATATTTTTTGATATAATAAAAATATTTGTTTTTCTCATTCCTAATCGGTTAATATATTTCAAGTCTTATTGTTGCCTTCATGTATTTCAATATTTGAAATTAATTGCATAATCAATAAACTTGGTCATAAGTACCTAGTACCTTTTATATAAAAAATTAAGAAAAAATGTAAAAAAACCATGTGTTCTCTCATTATTGCTATCCATTTATTTCATTATTATTGCATTTCAATAAACTTGGTTATAAGTACCTAGTACCTTTTATATCAAAAATTAAGAAAAAATGTAAAAATACCATGTGTTTTCTCATTATTAATATCCATTTATTTCATTATTATTGCATTTATGCCTTTCCAATTTTAAAGATTTTTCTTATCATTAATACAAAGTGTACTCCTAATAGATTAATACAAAATGATATACATATAATTGGATATGATGACATATGTATAATTTCTTTTTAATAGTAATTTTGAATTTCTTTTTAAATGAAAATAAATTCGTAAAAATATAGTTAATGATGAAAATCAAAATGATATAGGCAACGCACGTGTGTGTGTGTGTATATATATATATATATATATTTCCCTTTTAATAATGATTTTGAATTTTTATTTAATAAAGACAAATAATAATTATAGCAAATTGACACTCGTTTTATAGTAAATTGACTATTGTTGGGACACTCTAGCTAGTTCAATGATCCCATCTAGATACCCTCCATTTCCAAATTTACTTGGCAGGGACTAAGCTGCCATACAACCCTTGTTCAACACATATTCAATTAACAATTTCGTGGATAATTGTACACCATCTACACAATGATACGTATTTATGCAATTAATGAATTAATCACAAATAAAACATATGAAAAAAATCCAAATAAAGTTGTGTTTCTTATCCTTTTCTTTTATTCTTTTTTAATCACAAATAAAACATACCAAAAAAATCCAAAGAAAGTTGTGTTTCTTATCCAAGTTGTTTTTGTTTGGTAAAGTTGTGTTTCTTAACCCTTTTTTTATTCTCTTTCAGGTTTTTTTTGTTTTGTAATTGTAGCTTTGTCAATTTTGTAACAATTTCATCCTACTTCATTCATCTCTACTTATTCATTATATGTTTTTTATTTTATTATATATATATATATATATATATATATATAGGAATTGATAATTGGTTGGGATTATCTAGGTGAGGTCTAAGTTCAAATCTGGCTAGCTGCCACTATAAACCCTAAGTTAGTGCCAATAACCCACAAGTCAATGTTTGGTAGGAAACTTATGACTTAACAAGGACTGAGACGTCCAGAGACACATCTGTGAGAGGGTGCCACTCAAGGGGGCGCTTATTCTTCTAACCTTATCACAACATGCCATAATCTCATTGTGCATTTGAACTCGGGTGGGGAGAGTGCAAACACTACCTCCCAACCATCTCGTAATTAATTAAAACCACTTGACAGAGCTATAAGTACTTTGAATATAATATTCTAAAGAATGAGAGACACCAATTTTCTACTATAGGTTAAGCATTGAATGTTGAAGTTATTATCACTCACTCATATAAAATGAGTGAGGACATATGTTGTTAGATATATATTAATGTTAAATATGTTGTTATTCCATACATTAAACATAAATGTTACATTCCAAATTGCAAACTTTGGCAATATAATCTTCCTAAAAAATCACCACTACACAGTAATTAATGTTTTCATTATGAATGCCATTTCAATGTCCATTTTAGTTTTATATGTATTAAGACAAATTACGTTTTATACATATTAACACAAATTTCAGCTACTACTCTTGTGTAAAAATTTAGAATTATAACTACAATGAATCATACATAAAACATTAATGGTTGAAACAACTAGCTAAGAGGTATTTTGAAATTTAGCAAGAGTAAGCTTGAGAACCATTTCTCCATAAAAGAGCAAAGAGCACCAAGACATTCACTCTCACAACATGCGTGGAGGCAACAATTTCCTTTTCATGCACCCTTTCTTCGATCTTCTAATTTTCTTGTTACTTCAATTGTTGATGTGCTTCATAGGACCATCGATTAATGCCATATTATGATCCAAATTACTATTTGTAACGAACCTCCTCGTTATGGCGACAAACCTCTTATAACAAGTGCATTTTTTTTTTTTTGTGTGTGAGTGTGTGTGCAAGGGTAACCAGACATTATACTCTGCGCCGCCACATGATGACGAATCATGACGCATGCAACTGCGATATCAACATAAAGATCTAAGATGCACATCAACATCTGTCAGCAATGAACAACAATCAACCGACCAAATAAAAGATTGACTACCCATCCGTCCTACCCTGCAATGGTTAGGACCTCCAAGACACATAAGCAACGCTCAAGCCCAGGTTTCCATCGATTTTAACCATTTAAGGTTTCATGGCTGGCGACTGTTCTGAGGAACATGGAGGCATCTACATCCCGCCCGACACAAGCAGACCAAGCAATAAATTGTTTACAACCAAGTACAACAAAAGTTAATGAACGACCACTTCCTCTACGGAAGGCGCAAGTCAGAAGGACACCGACAATAACCAACCATTATTTAAGACTCATCATTACCTACGACTCAATTGGCAACAAGTACAGATCAAACACTTCGTTTAGTTTCCGTTAGTCGACGAGTTAACAACCCAACCTTAAAAATGTATATTCAATTAATTGCAAATCCCCATTTACTAAGTCATGGAAACCCACTCGATTCAACACCTTTCTTCCTCCTCCTTCCTCTTTTTTATAGAGTTTTAGAACTTCCAAACTTTCCCTAAATCTCTATTAAGTTAAGTTTTAATAAAATCTTCTAAAAATTCTCCTTCGTACAAGTGTCATCCATCCCCCACTTTCCTCCAATAATTATTTTCTTTAATTTAATAAAAGTCTCTTATCCCTCACCCACCTAGAGTTACTCCTAAATTTACTCCTAGGTGTCCCTAGATTCCCTTACAGGTTTTAAATACTTTCCCTAAAATGAAGTTGCTAATTTAGTTCAATTTAAAAGGTTTTTTTAAATGTCAATTCTTTCCTAAGTTGGTTTCCTGCTTTTTACCATGAGTTTCCCTCTTTCCCTTTTTACGTTGCCTTATTCCCTAATTTTTTTATTTCCCTCTTTTACTTTTATTATTAATTTAGTATCTTTTTAAACTATCAAAAGTTAAAATAAATTAATTTCTTCTTGACATTTTATATCCACTTTTTAAAAATTAAATTCTTACTCTCTTCATTTTACCCCCAAAAAATTTATGAAGACCAAAACTGTTACTTAAGTGGTTTTTAGTTTAAATTTTATTATTTTATTTTTATAAGGTATATTTTCTTAAGGGTAGACAAAATTTTACCCCTAGCGAAGTTTTAGACTTAGGACTTAGATTCTGAACTAGACGACATTTTAATTAGGGAAGTTGTTTTAAAATTTCTTAAAGTGTTGTCTGTC
>JASDQU010882772.1:45548-55760 GCA_032191745.1 Picea mariana
GACAGACAACACTTTAAGAAATTTTAAAACAACTTCCCTAATTAAAATGTCGTCTAGTTCAGAATCTAAGTCCTAAGTCTAAAACTTCGCTAGGGGTAAAATTTTGTCTACCCTTAAGAAAATATACCTTATAAAAATAAAATAATAAAATTTAAACTAAAAACCACTTAAGTAACAGTTTTGGTCTTCATAAATTTTTTGGGGGTAAAATGAAGAGAGTAAGAATTTAATTTTTAAAAAGTGGATATAAAATGTCAAGAAGAAATTAATTTATTTTAACTTTTGATAGTTTAAAAAGATACTAAATTAATAATAAAAGTAAAAGAGGGAAATAAAAAAATTAGGGAATAAGGCAACGTAAAAAGGGAAAGAGGGAAACTCATGGTAAAAAGCAGGAAACCAACTTAGGAAAGAATTGACATTTAAAAAAACCTTTTAAATTGAACTAAATTAGCAACTTCATTTTAGGGAAAGTATTTAAAACCTGTAAGGGAATCTAGGGACACCTAGGAGTAAATTTAGGAGTAACTCTAGGTGGGTGAGGGATAAGAGACTTTTATTAAATTAAAGAAAATAATTATTGGAGGAAAGTGGGGGATGGATGACACTTGTACGAAGGAGAATTTTTAGAAGATTTTATTAAAACTTAACTTAATAGAGATTTAGGGAAAGTTTGGAAGTTCTAAAACTCTATAAAAAAGAGGAAGGAGGAGGAAGAAAGGTGTTGAATCGAGTGGGTTTCCATGACTTAGTAAATGGGGATTTGCAATTAATTGAATATACATTTTTAAGGTTGGGTTGTTAACTCGTCGACTAACGGAAACTAAACGAAGTGTTTGATCTGTACTTGTTGCCAATTGAGTCGTAGGTAATGATGAGTCTTAAATAATGGTTGGTTATTGTCGGTGTCCTTCTGACTTGCGCCTTCCGTAGAGGAAGTGGTCGTTCATTAACTTTTGTTGTACTTGGTTGTAAACAATTTATTGCTTGGTCTGCTTGTGTCGGGCGGGATGTAGATGCCTCCATGTTCCTCAGAACAGTCGCCAGCCATGAAACCTTAAATGGTTAAAATCGATGGAAACCTGGGCTTGAGCGTTGCTTATGTGTCTTGGAGGTCCTAACCATTGCAGGGTAGGACGGATGGGTAGTCAATCTTTTATTTGGTCGGTTGATTGTTGTTCATTGCTGACAGATGTTGATGTGCATCTTAGATCTTTATGTTGATATCGCAGTTGCATGCGTCATGATTCGTCATCATGTGGCGGCGCAGAGTATAATGTCTGGTTACCCTTGCACACACACTCACACACAAAAAAAAAAAAATGCACTTGTTATAAGAGGTTTGTCGCCATAACGAGGAGGTTCGTTACAAATAGTAATTTGGATCATAATATGGCATTAATCGATGGTCCTATGAAGCACATCAACAATTGAAGTAACAAGAAAATTAGAAGATCGAAGAAAGGGTGCATGAAAAGGAAATTGTTGCCTCCACGCATGTTGTGAGAGTGAATGTCTTGGTGCTCTTTGCTCTTTTATGGAGAAATGGTTCTCAAGCTTACTCTTGCTAAATTTCAAAATACCTCTTAGCTAGTTGTTTCAACCATTAATGTTTTATGTATGATTCATTGTAGTTATAATTCTAAATTTTTACACAAGAGTAGTAGCTGAAATTTGTGTTAATATGTATAAAACGTAATTTGTCTTAATACATATAAAACTAAAATGGACATTGAAATGGCATTCATAATGAAAACATTAATTACTGTGTAGTGGTGATTTTTTAGGAAGATTATATTGCCAAAGTTTGCAATTTGGAATGTAACATTTATGTTTAATGTATGGAATAACAACATATTTAACATTAATATATATCTAACAACATATGTCCTCACTCATTTTATATGAGTGAGTGATAATAACTTCAACATTCAATGCTTAACCTATAGTAGAAAATTGGTGTCTCTCATTCTTTAGAATATTATATTCAAAGTACTTATAGCTCTGTCAAGTGGTTTTAATTAATTACGAGATGGTTGGGAGGTAGTGTTTGCACTCTCCCCACCCGAGTTCAAATGCACAATGAGATTATGGCATGTTGTGATAAGGTTAGAAGAATAAGCGCCCCCTTGAGTGGCACCCTCTCACAGATGTGTCTCTGGACGTCTCAGTCCTTGTTAAGTCATAAGTTTCCTACCAAACATTGACTTGTGGGTTATTGGCACTAACTTAGGGTTTATAGTGGCAGCTAGCCAGATTTGAACTTAGACCTCACCTAGATAATCCCAACCAATTATCAATTCCTATATATATATATATATATATATATATATAATAAAATAAAAAACATATAATGAATAAGTAGAGATGAATGAAGTAGGATGAAATTGTTACAAAATTGACAAAGCTACAATTACAAAACAAAAAAAACCTGAAAGAGAATAAAAAAAGGGTTAAGAAACACAACTTTACCAAACAAAAACAACTTGGATAAGAAACACAACTTTCTTTGGATTTTTTTGGTATGTTTTATTTGTGATTAAAAAAGAATAAAAGAAAAGGATAAGAAACACAACTTTATTTGGATTTTTTTCATATGTTTTATTTGTGATTAATTCATTAATTGCATAAATACGTATCATTGTGTAGATGGTGTACAATTATCCACGAAATTGTTAATTGAATATGTGTTGAACAAGGGTTGTATGGCAGCTTAGTCCCTGCCAAGTAAATTTGGAAATGGAGGGTATCTAGATGGGATCATTGAACTAGCTAGAGTGTCCCAACAATAGTCAATTTACTATAAAACGAGTGTCAATTTGCTATAATTATTATTTGTCTTTATTAAATAAAAATTCAAAATCATTATTAAAAGGGAAATATATATATATATATATATACACACACACACACGTGCGTTGCCTATATCATTTTGATTTTCATCATTAACTATATTTTTACGAATTTATTTTCATTTAAAAAGAAATTCAAAATTACTATTAAAAAGAAATTATACATATGTCATCATATCCAATTATATGTATATCATTTTGTATTAATCTATTAGGAGTACACTTTGTATTAATGATAAGAAAAATCTTTAAAATTGGAAAGGCATAAATGCAATAATAATGAAATAAATGGATATTAATAATGAGAAAACACATGGTATTTTTACATTTTTTCTTAATTTTTGATATAAAAGGTACTAGGTACTTATAACCAAGTTTATTGAAATGCAATAATAATGAAATAAATGGATAGCAATAATGAGAGAACACATGGTTTTTTTACATTTTTTCTTAATTTTTTATATAAAAGGTACTAGGTACTTATGACCAAGTTTATTGATTATGCAATTAATTTCAAATATTGAAATACATGAAGGCAACAATAAGACTTGAAATATATTAACCGATTAGGAATGAGAAAAACAAATATTTTTATTATATCAAAAAATATATATTTGTTTTCTTAAATTAAACATTACACTTCACATACAAATTTAAAATACAAAACAAATTAATGTCAAATCAATAACAAACTCATTGCTATAGTCCCTACCCTTGACATGGACTAATAATATGATTTCAAGGGAATTTACTCCTTTAAATTAGTAGGAATTGTTTTTTATTTTATATTATTCATGAAATTGTTAATTGATATGTGTTGAATAATATGATTAAAAGGAAATTTAATGTTTTAAATGATTTGGAATTGTTTTTAAATGTGATGGGATGTTGTTATTTTTTCTTCATAATTTAGAAAATAAGTAAAGTAAATAATAATAAAATTTGATGTATAAATTGAAAACCTTTGGTTATTGATAATTGAGTAATTGATTTGAACCAAATTAATTAGTATATTATTTGTCCTACAAAAAGAATAATAATCTTATAATGTGAATCACAAAATTTGCATTTGATCTAACTTGTTGTCAATCTGCAAATACAAAAATAAATAGAAAAACAATGAACGTGATGCTTCATAAAATGACAAAGATTAATGTTATTTCCTTAATGGTTGGGTTTAGGGTACTTAAAATAGAAGGTAGTTATTTATTCATAAGAAAATTAAATAATAATAAAATTTGATATATAAATTGAAAACCTTTGGTTATGGATGCTTTAGTAATTGATTTGAACCAAATTAATTAGTATATTCTTTGTTCTACAAAAAGAATAATAATCTTAGAATGTGAATCACAAAATTTGCATTTGATCTAACTTGTTGTCAACTTGCAAATACAAAAATAAATAGAAAAACAATGAACGTGATGCTTCATAAAATGACAAAGATTAATGTTATTTCCTTAATGGTTGGGTTTATGGGTACTTAAAATAGAAGGTAGTTATGTGTTCATAATAAGGTTGCATTGCACAATAAAATCCAATATAATGTGTTTTCTTATCATGAATGGAAGTGATTGATAAAAATCCAATATAATGTGTTTTTTTATCATGAATGGAAGTGCTTGATAAAGTTAACCATTACAAAGGGGAAAAAGCAATTGGAAGCTATAAAATAATAGAGGCTCTATGGGTAGTTAAAATTAAAAGGGTTGTGTCCAATTAAAAATGAAAACTCCTCTACCACCAAGTGCATGCACCAAAAGCATATCACAATCCAAATATGAAAGGTAATATCCACTAGGTGGAGGCCTAAAAATAATCAAATTTATCATTTTTTTAAGATCTAGAGGAATCAATAACTTACCGGAATTACTTAGGTGAGGCCTAGGTTCAAATCCAGTTCATTGCCATTATAACCCCTAGGCTAGTGCCAACAGTCTGCAAGCCAGCGTCTACTAGTAAACTTATGACTTAGCAAGAGTAGAGACATCTTGAAGTCCACTGAGGTGGAGCCTCTATCCTAGGGGGTGTCTACCCTTCTAGCTTTATCACAACAGACCAACATGTCCACTTTGTGGGAATTGAACCCAAAGTAGAGGAGGATAAAAAAACATACTATCCAACCACCCAAGCTATGAACCAGGGACATAATCAAATTTATCATTTATGAGAAAAACCTAATCAAAACAAGAATAAGAAATATAGGACACCTCATATAGATTAATAGAATATGTACCTCAAATATCATGCCATTCGTGGAATCTCGAGCTAACAAATCATTTTTTTCATTGAATATTATTAGCCTAATATTATGAAATATCTTCTTGTTGGCTACCTTGCATCTTATTTCATATTCACAGAAATATCTCTAATTTTCACTGCCATTATAGATTAAAGTCTTCTATCTCAACATAAAACATTTTTTAATCATCAAGTTCATTTGACAAGTAACGACTCTCTGGTCTCGTCACTTCGACCTCGTTTTATGTTCATCACAAGTTAACAAAGAAGGTACATGTAAGAATTGATTGAAGAAATGGCCTACTTATTTTTCAATAGTAGTGTTCATATTGGATGAAACCTAAAGAAAGTGCAAGGAAGTCGTTCAATATAAACCAGTGTAACATAAACCATAGTTACCAAGTTCGCATTCAAATTCATATTCGAATTCCATTGGATACAATAAAAATTCAAATAAAAAATTTTCAATTTGGAAAAAATTTGACAGTATACATCTCAAAGACTTAGATATATACATTTTCCTTCTTAAATTGACTATGCATTTTGTTCCATTTCTTTACTCATTCAATTTGAACATCTTAAAAGTGCAATTCACCTAGAGAAGACTTACCCATTTCTTCCCTCCAAAACCCCTCATCATTTCAAACCTTATTTATCTAATACTCCATCCCAACTTCTTGATCCTAATTGACTCCATCTCGGCTTCCTAACTCCCTAGCTAATGGATCTTAGTATGGGAGAGTATGGGGACTAAAGGCATGAAGAATTTACTGGGATTCCCTCAAGAATACTGCATATTGGACTACCTTAATTCTTAAATAAATTTATTCCTTACTGCCGACAGAAAGTGATAGAATAGATCACTTTGCTTGCATTTAAATGTTCTCATGTCCAATCCTGGCTTCCCGCCTTACTGAATACTTGATCGAAACCTATTTCAACCAGAACTTAACATATGAATGATTTAGTTTCGATTTGGAAGAAGGAACAACCTTTGGAAGCATGAGTTAAGCTTTGACCCTTGAACCTATGAGTCACATAAGGTGCACAATATTTTGGTATTGGTCCTCCAATAAGTCCAAGTCCATAGCACTGTTGGGATGGGATCATTTCGATCATCCTGATTTTCCTAAATGATTGAGCGTGCTAACCCAATTGGTTGAGAACAAGGTGGCTATTTTCCCATTACAATCTTGTATACTAAGAAACCAACCAAGGTGAAACAATCGAGATGGGAGTTGGGTTGCTTGCGGTGGAGGAAGGGGCCAGGGAGTGAATACAGGGGGGAAGATTGATAAGCAGGGTGCTTGGGATTATTTAGACAACCTTTACATTAAATGTGCGCCCATCCCTAACTAAACCAACTACGTTCTATTCGTAATTCGAATCAAATTGGCAAATTTTCGTATTTTAATCTACAATACGGCCAAATTTGGTAACTATGACATAAACTTAATGATTACCTCTTTTCAATAGAAATTTTGATAATTCAAGACTAAGCTCTTGTCACCTAGTAGTTGAAACAGGGAGAGAGGAGAAAAATCTAGATCTAAAAGATAGATGGAAAAAGAACTTCTGTCATGCTTTAGAATCAAGAAAAAACTATAATGTGTTATCTTCTTGCAAACATTATCAGATCACAACATTTTGTACATAAATAAGGTAAAAATTATTTGAAAGGATTAGGAATACATACCTCAAAAACATAACAGGTAACACAGTTTAAACGTACATCATTGAAAATAAGGCATTTGTGGGTGGGATTCATGGCCACCTGCTAGGATGGCTCAGACTAAGATCATCGTGTCTAGGTATCTGATTGTACTGAAGAAAGAGGTCCATGCTTCTCCTTGATTGTGTTCACACCCAACTGCTCAGAATATCAAGGAAGATTGCATTCACATCCAACTACTCAGAATATCAGTGAATTGCCTTCTTCATCATCTGCACTAGCTATCCCTACTGCATGGTATGATGGTATGATCGTGAATCTGAGGTGGAAGAGATATTGAGGAGATTCTGAGAGTTTGAAATATCTTGAGGTAAGTAACATATCGTTGCTTCTATTTTGATCCAAAATGACCTTTTAAATGACTTGGTTAAGTATTTTGCATGAGTTGATTTACCATTTAGAAACTAAAGAGAAGAAGAAGGAGCTCTAATGAAAGAAAGTTGCAGCCATCATAAAGAATACAGAATAGAAAATGAGCATTAAGAACATCAAACCATAATGCCAAAACTTGTTAACGGAGTTCAAAAAAGTTGCCTACGTCTCTGGGTTTGTCTTCAGTGTGGGAGGCTTTTCTTTATTAATCTTCAATGCTTACATCTTACATAAAAATTGCATAAATTTGTTATTTGACCGACATACCAATGTTTTTCTCTATCTCAGGAACTCAACACAACAGAAGGCATTGAAAAAGGTGGAGTAGAACTCCCAGAAATGGCCTCCAAAGCTCAGCTACTCTCCTGGCTTCCCTGCATAAAAATGGCTTGGACTTCACAAATTCTTCATCATTCTACTGTTTTGAACCTGATTCTCATGGAAAATAGGCTGGATTCATATAGGATTCGAGTTGGGGGTCGAAATCCAGCTTCCCCCCATGATTTGGGCCTCTTCCTGGGCTTAAATCCCCTCTTTTAGGGCCAAAATCCATCAAAATCAAGACAAATTGGTTAAAAACCCAATTTCTAAAGCGGAAAACCTATTTTCTTACCCAATATTGGGCACACGCCCCTAGTCTTCTGCTCCTAATCATATGGTTCCCATGTGGCCAACGACTAGTCGATGGTTAGGCCCCGCCAACCGACGCTACCCCCAAAACTCTGGACCATATCACAACAAAATTATAATTTGTTGTATAGTGGTTAAGAACCGCCTTTATCTCATACGATTGGCGTGTTTTGTGAAGTCATTTCCTATGCAGGTGGTCGGGGGTTCGAATCCTGCAGAGCTGTAACAAATTTTGACCCGACCTATATTGGCCTGATCCAGGGTGCCACGTGGCACTGTGTGATTGGGCCACTTGGAAACCCTTTAATGGACCGTACCACGTCATCTACATAGTCATCTGACACGTCAGTTGCATAGTCAATCACTCGGTCAACACCACATCACCTTGTCGTACTGCCACGTGTTTGACCTGGAGCCTACCACATCATTGGGCGACAAGGACCATACTGCCACATGTCACTCTTGTATAGTGCCACATGTCATTTTTTTACCATTCCAAATCACCCTAGAAAATGCCAAATTTGGCTGCCACATGTCATGTTGATGTCAGCATGACGTACTGTTGATGTCAGCAGTATGACCTTTAACTGTTGACTTTGACCTTTAACTTTTTGCCTATTTGGAGAAAACTTCAGAACGCGATAAATTTCCCATACGGACTCCATTTTTTAAAAAGAATATGCTCCCGGAATCGGCACGACGAGCACTACGTGATGGCACTAGTTTCGTTTGAATCTAAGAATTTTGAATTTTTAGTCTTTTTGGATCCATTTTGGATCATATTTCCTCCAAATGGAAAAATTGTTTCCAACCATTAACCATTAATAAATAATTGCATCAGTGAAATTCTCACTATTTCATTACCTAACTTAAACAAAAATACATTATGTTATTTGTAATTCTGGAAATAAACTAAAGTTTTTGAAACATTAGTCACTAATAACTAGTTAATTGTTTAATTGAATCCACTATTTAATTTGCTAAAGCATTCCATCCTCAATGGATTTAGAGAAAATGCTTCACCAATTAACCTTTTCCTAAGCCCATAAGGCCTCTTTATTGCCTGCCCCATCTATTCTTCTTTTCATTGACCACCGTCAAACAATCCAAGTAGTCAATTGCAGGTCATGCTCCATAACTAATCAATCATTCAATGTATTACATACATAATATCAAGCACATTTCAGACCTGAATGAATCTCAAAATAACCTAAATGTTCTAGGCATCAAAAATTTTAAATAATGCAGCAGTTCTAAACATACCATGAATCTTCAAATAATCTAAAGCAAATCTTCAAACAAACTGCAATGCTTCATCGATTTTGGCCTGAAACCCTCATGGCTGCCCTGCTTTCAAGTCTCTATGTTCATTATCTGCAGAAAAAGAGGAGTGATTAAAAAAAAAAGCATCATCTATGGAAAAAGATTATTGAACATGTACATCCAATCAAGTAGCTTAAATTAAGTGTGGAATCAAGTGCACTCGCGCCATAACATATTCTACACATACAAATATTTTCATCAAACTTTATATAATTAATGCCAAACATAATTTGTATAAGAAACAATGACAAAAAAATTCCTCGCCTAGTATTTTCAATGAAATCCACAAACCTTAATGCTGAGTGAAAATTCCCTTGTCGACGTTTGCGAAGCTTAAAAAGGTAATAATTTCTTTCTTTCTAAGTGATCTCTGAACGAGCAATAATTTCTTTCAAAGTTATCTCTGAGCGATAACTGTATAAAAGCTTCTCGGAATCTCAGGAAGTTGCTTTTGTTATTATTTTCAAATTGTGCTCAATGTGAACTGTGTATTTTCAAATTATCATAGAGCCTGATGCACTTACTCCTAGCAACACGAACAAAAGCCAGTATTTACACTGGTATGTATTCATATTCTCTGATAGTGGCAAATGATTTTTATAGTTGCTTGTGATCAGAATTTATGACTTCTGTTTTTCTTCTACTGTGGACCGGATACCTGCTAGGGAAGTACAAATCTGTACTAGTGGAAGGAGAAAGGGAAGTACAAATCTGTACTAGTGGAAGGAGAAAGAAAAATCGATGGCAGTGGTGTGGTTTGACTAGTAGACACTAATTGGTGTATGAGACCCCCTTGTTTATTGGACAAGGGACCCATACATACCCTACCCTATTTGGATTTGAACTTGTGACCTCTTAAAAGGAAACACATGTTCTTAACCATTAGGCCTCTTAAAAGGAAACACATGTTCTTAACCATTAGGCCCACATGTTCTTAATATAGACCCCCTTGTTTATTGGACAAGGAACCCATACATACCCTACCCTATTTGGATTTGAACTTGTGACCTCTTAAGAGGAAACACATGTTCTTAACCATTAGGCCCACTTAGACCCACATGT